>NW_006498062.1:3995245-4033347 GCF_000471905.2 Amborella trichopoda | reverse complement strand
AGTGGAAGAGGTGTATGAGAGAGAGAGAGAGAGAGAAGAGATAAACGGTAGCTGGGAAACAAAGAGGGTGGGTTGGAATGGGTTTAGGTAATTTGTGTTGGGCTGCAAATGGTCATAAACAACAAAGGTCGTGGGTTAAAAGGCTTTAGGGGGTGAAATTAAATTTTTTGGGATAGTTTGATGCTGCAAGATATTTCTAACAATTGAGGGATATTGGTATACTGTTTACTAGTTTAGAGTGTATGATGATATTTTCCCTAAAATGTTTACATTTACTTACAAAAAGAAAAGCTTGGTAGTGGAGGGTGACACATTCAACTTCACCAGATGGACCCATTAAGGATCCTCTTTCACTTGGTGGTGTGGGGTTATTTCAAGGAGATTCATGATCTTGCAGTCACTTCCTAATAGATTTCAATATGTTTTTGAAAAGGAAAATGTCCAAGCTGATATGCTTTCCCAGAGGGTGCATCTTTGATCTCTGTTGAAATGGAACTAGTTGCTCCTTTCTTCCTCTCATACTTCCTGGATCCCCAAATGTGCCTCAGTTTCTCCTATGGATGCAACTTTATATATACTCTCCTTCATCAAACATTTGATGTATGCTCTTTAATATTCAATGACATTGTGAATCTTAGTTTAAGAAACAGGTATGTGAGACCCACCCATGCTTGTAGATGAGTGGGGGATGGATTTTTGGTGACAGACCTGCTCAATGACTTTAGATGGAGAACTATGCAAGTTATAGCTGTTGTGGAATTAGGATCCTCCACTTCTAAGTTTCGTAAGGATCTTTTAATCTTTTGTTGTGCATGTGTCTCTTACACGTGTTCCGATTTGGTCCCACCTATTACGCTCCAGAATAGCATGCTCCGTTGATGCCAATGAATTAGGTCTATCATTAGTAAACATGCTATGAAATGCTTGTGTTTGGTAATTTTCACCCTTTTTTTCTTCTTAAGGCTGCCTTTTAGGATAATTAAAAAAAAAAATTCTACTCTCAAATACCAGCTATTTTCTAATTGTTGCTCTCTTTTAAAGAGGCATTTAAGCTTCATCTTGAAGTCTTAAAGGGGCTCTAAATTTGTACCCTTTCAAATCCAAGTTTTTTACTTTTGCGAATCAAATTGATTGTTAATTGCTGCGACGTTATGTAGAAAGGGTTTCAGACTTAGCTTCTAGGCATCCTCATATCAACTTTTGCATTCTGAAATTTCCCATGCGAGGGACTTGTTTCCCATGATCTCTGAGATGTACTCTCTGTTAGTACTTGGTAGCGGTTTTTGGGCTTTTTTTTTTTCATTGTGTGTTGTAAGTTAAGATTGGTTAGACCCCTGCTTAGGTTCCAGGTCTCAGATTGTTTTGTAGGGTAATGTGTTGACTCAGTGTTCTTCCCCACTCAAGTTGCTTCTTTAGGTTGAGATGTATGGCCGAGAAAAGTAGGATCCCTTAGATCCATGAGCCTAGACCCAGGATGGTATCCCAACTATAAGTTCCTGGTTGCCAATGGGTATAGTTTGCTCACATTTGTATGCTGAACCAAAGGGAAATCCTATGTTGTGGTTCTCCTAATTTCAAAGATGGAAACATTATCAATGCTCACCCATATGTCTAAAAACATGTTGAGAAGCCCATTGGTTCAATTGTCAACAGAGAAAAACATGAAGAAGTTTAAAATTACTGGATACCATTGTCATTAAGTGAAAAAGAGGTTACCAATGCTGCCATCATCATCAAATGAAAAAGAGGTTACCCACTAAATGATGTGTATTTTAGCCGTAGAGTTGGCATATCGTTTGTATCATTTGTGAATGATGAAGGCTATTTGGTTATTTCCTATATTTGGAGTATTAAAACACGAGGCTGCATCGAAAAATAGTTTTTCAGCATATTGAGGATGCATGACCACTCTACTCTCTATCTCTTTCTATGATGTTGTGCTTTGCATTAGAAGATTATCCAATTGATCATCCTGACCTATGGATGTAGGAAAATGTTGTTTTGATTTTAGAAGATTCTCCAATTGACCATCACGACTTTATATGTATGGGTATGAAAGAAAAATGGATTTTAAGTCTGAAAAAGTGCATCTTGTATCACATTATCTAGATCATACATTTTCAAGTGCTTGAACATATTCTTGATTCACATTGTCTTTTTGAACTTCAAATTTTGTAATTAGGGATAAAAAATAGATTTTTGAGTCATCGTAAAGTTTTCGGCATAAGAACTATATCTTTTGAAAGAGTTTAAAGGTGCACCTTAAGGTGAACACCTTTTATATATATATATATATGATTTTATTGTTTTCTTGGCTCTTCCCTTTTAGCTGTGTTTGTACCTGAAAACTTTCCAGGAATATTGTTCATAGGGAAAATATTTGGCCGGACTGGAATAGCAACCGCTCTCCCCCATTTTAGGGGCTTTATGCGTCCGCTCTCCCTCAATTTTGTCACGCATTCCTCTTAAGATTGTTGCGAAAATAATTTGGAAGAAGATTGAACGGATTTCTCTCTCTATTTCGAGAGACAATGGTAAATAAGGGACATCTATTTCAGAAAGAAAAATGGTATTAAACCGAGGTCCTAGGGAGATTTGTTTTAACGCAATTTTCATAGATGGTGTTCCTAATATTTGAAGGGTGCAGTTTGTATAGAGCCGAGGCTCTAAACAATCAAAGTAAAACACACCTTCAAATATTGTTGAGAAATGTTGTTTCAATACTGAAAATTTTTGTGATAGCCTTAAATGTATTTTTTTTTTTAATTATAAAATTATAAAGCTTAAAAAATAGTGTAGATCAAGTCGATATATAAAACTTGAAAATCTTGAAAATTGATGGTCCAAAAATGCATTACGTGATGCACTATTTTCAAAACTTGAAATCCAATTTTTTTTTTTAATGTACATGCATCTTAATGTCGAGATGATCAATTTGAGGATATTAATCGAAATTTTTGAGGTGGGCTCTAATTTGATTGTTTAGAGCCTTGGCTCTATATAAACTTTGTCCATATTTAAATATATTTAAATATCTTTTGCTTATGCCCTACTTTTTGAGAGCGTGGCTTGTATATTAATTTTATCTTTCTCTATACAAGCAATTGAGTTTAAATTTTGGGTGTTCATGCTCTCGATCATCACGCACCTAAAAATATTATCAGACGAAAGACCTAAATATCGTTACAAGTTTTAAGGTTAGTTTGGTCATTTTTTTAAAAATAAATTTTATATATATTTTTTTATGGAGGCATGATTGTAAGAAGTGTGGATGCTTGAAATCTCTCTTACTTCATTGTATAGAAGAGTTTAAAGTTTAAATAGATTGTATTTAAATTTTATGGGGGCATGATTGTAAGAAGTATTGATGCTTGAAATCTCTCTTAATTCATTGTATAGAAGAGTTTAAAATTTAAATACATGATGTGAAGTGTAAAATATGGAATATTTTGAATCTGCCAACATATAGAGGAAATTTACAGAAATTTCCCTTTGTTTAGCGTTGAATTTTGTAAAGTGCAGCATCATCATCTCATTGTCCTTGATTTTGAGTTCTTAAAGTTAAAGATTTATCCGCCCTTATCATTTCTGAAAGTACTCTTTGCTTTTTTTGGGGCTTGTTCGTTGGGGTGAATATATTAACGTTATCTGTGATGAATTTGGGGCAAAGCAAATGTCCCTTAAGGTGGCGGACTGGTATAGCCGTCTGCCATTTCCCTTGTTTGTTTATGAGCGTGTCGGATATTTGGACGCGGTGGCTTCTCGGTCCATCTCTTTCAGAGACTGTAGCACCGTCCTGTTTGATAATAGGAAGTGCTATGCAAAATTTGGAACGTGCGGCATTTTCTTAAATAAAAAATAACATTGGAAAGTGCATGTTCTATGGTGACCATGGAACCGTGGGATCCACTTTCTTAGAAGGCGTAATTTCCAAAAGCACAAGCGCAAGCACGTCTTCCCAAATTCACACATGCCGTACATGATTCATTTATGGGTATGCTTATTGGTTTTTTATATTTTTGGGTATACTTGTGCATTATCTTATTCCTTTTCCTTGACAAACAACTCAAACCAGAACTGATGTTTATGATGTTGAGAGTAAGTGACGAAACTTATGGCGACTACCGTCAAACACTATACTGGTTAATGAGGCCCAAGATTCCTTTTAACTTCCTTGATCTTCTTCAGCTTGTCATCCATTGTTGCGTAATGCAACAAGTTTCCTTTATTTTTCGTAGTAATGCAATATTATTGTTTTAAGTAGAAATTATTGAACCACTATTTGCTTTATAATGCATCGACTTTTTTATTTTGTTGTTTGCTTTATGACACACATCTCCTTGTTATGGAGTTAAGAACAATGGGATTTTTGAAATATTAAGTGGGCTTAATTGTGATAATGAGAGAAATTACAACATAATAAGAAAGAAGTGAAGAAAAAGTGGAGGAGGAGAAAGGAACAAATGGGAAACTGATTAAGCGCTAGGCCAAAGTTCCTTAAGGGGAAAAGTTTATATGGAATCTAGGTTCTAAACAATCAAATTAGAGCCTACCTCAAAACTTTCACTAGAAGATGTTGTTTTGATGTCTAAATATCATCAAATTGATCATCTCAACATCAAGATGCATGGACGTGAGAAAAAAAAATGAATTTCAAGTTTTGGGAATAGTGTATCTTGTTACGTATTTTTGTATTGTCAATGTTTCAAGCTTTTATATATATCTCCTCGATCTACACTATTTTTTAAGTTTACTAAAGATGAAAATATATTTTAAGGTTATCAGGAAACTTTCAAGTATTGAAACCATATTTCTTGACACTCTTTAAAGGTGGGCTCTAATTTGATTGTTTAGAGCCTCAAACGGCACCATTCGTTAAAAAGTCGGCAATATTATTGAAATCTCTAAACACGTGAGCTAAGTGCTCTTCTATGTAGGGGTGGCAATGTACTTAGACCTGACTTGGGACTTGTCGGGTATGCCCGAACGGGTCTAGGTATGGGTCCAACATTTGGACCCGATGGGTTGGGTTTGGGTCCAAAACTTGGACCCAAACACTCTTCGGGTTTGGGTTCGGGTTTGGGTTCGGTTGGACCCGACTTATACTCGTAAACTGTTGAAGATAAAATACTTCAAGCGCTTGGGTGTATTAAGAATCGTATATAATAAAAATTCATAATCATCTTTAACTATTAAATGACAAATAAGACGGCTTGAAATTTAATGGTGCGTTGTGACCTTGTTGCCAACAATTTGGGTATATTAGGGTAAAGAAATGGCAAAACAAAAAAAAGAAGCTCATAGTGAGGGTGGCAATGGACCTGACTTGATTCAAGACCTGACGAGATAGACCCGAGACCCGATGGGTATGAGTATGGGTCCAACTTTTGGACTTGGACTTGAATACATTCGGGTTTGAGTCCGATTCTAGCCCGACCCATACCCGACCCATTGCCACCCCTACTTCTCTCCCTTGGGAATTATACGGTTTGAATTGTGTGGGTGTGTGCTCTCTTGTGGCTCGATTATGTCTAAAATAAAGCGAATATAGACTAGAGATACAACAGAATAACTCAGTAAGTCAAAATACGTGTTGAATTCTTATAACGAGAAATAATCTCATTTTCCATAAAAATATTATCTCAAATAAGCTTACTTCTCAAGAAAGCAACCTTCTTAGGGTCAATGATGTTCTCAAGGACAACTCTAAACCGATTAAATATTATTTTGTTGATAATTTTATAGAGAACATTACACAAACCAATTGGTCTAAAATCCTTCAAAACAGATAGGGCATCCACCTTAGGAATCAAACAAATGAAAGTAGAATTAATTTGCTTTAAAAGCTTACCTTTGATGAAGAAATCCTTGAGAGCCTTGTAAATATCTTTATTAATGATTTCCCAAGCGAATTTTTAACATTGCACTGAAAAACCATCCGGTCCTAGAGCACTCTTGGTTTGCATGTCCCAGATAGTAGCCTTATCTCTTCCATAGTGACAAGTTCAACCAATTTTACCGTCATATCTGATAATGTTATGGGCATTTACGATGGAGATTAGGAGGAATTTCCTCTTTTGTTTTCTGGATCTAAGAACAATCAATGGAGACTAGTATGGATATTATCCTAATTGAAACAATCAATGGCAAGTGTAATGTTAAAATTTGAGCATGAGCTAGTGAAGTCTTGCTTTGAGAAGTGGGAGGACTATCTTTTGGGATATATCCTGTGACGTAGACTGGAATGGATGTATATGAAATGGATGTTATAAAAGATGTGGAGGTTGAAGATCGAACTTGAAATTTTTTCTATGAGAGATGGGTTTTGATTTTTCAATTCAAATCAAAAAAAGAAATGAAAATAGCTCGTATTGGTGGCCCTTGGTTTGCAAACAAGAAATCCTTAGTTCTACGGAAGGGGACCCCTTAGTCCAACGTTCTAGATGCAAGAGGGAGAACCGAGAATGAAAATTAAACCAAGCCCTGTAGTAACTTTATGGGATCCAAAATGCCATGTGTATTCACCTCTCTTTCTAGTATTTTTTTTATTTAAAGAGGCTTTAAATTTGTGAAAAATTAATTAGCAATTTTTTATAAGAAAAGTCGGAAGGAAAAAAAAATTTGGGTTGGGGCTAGATTGGGCCCGGCCAAGCCCAATAGGCCTAACTGGCCTTTCAACTTTTTGTCCTTTAAGAAAAGTCCCCAGAGAAATTTTAACCTAAAAAAAAAATTGGGCCGGGCCAGGCCCAATGGGCATAATGGCCTCACAGTCCGAGCTGGGCCCTTTGTTCGAGCTATACCGGGCTGTGCTTGATTTATGTGTAAAATTTTGGGCCTTATCGGTCCGGTCTAGCCCCGGCTTATTTTCGGGCAGGGCCTTGTCGGGCATGGCAGAAACAAGATTCGCGTTTCGGAGCCTCGGACCAGGCAGGGCACTGTCCATTGGCAGCCCTAATCCCAGCTCTCTTTTATCTCGTTTTTTCCTATTATTTTGCTTCATATTTTTTAGCCCGGCCGTGCTCATCCCTCTTCTTTCTTGTTTTTTCTCTTATTTTAAATTTTTTTTTTCTTTTTCCAGCCCAGCCAATCCCTAACAGGGCAAGCGCTGACCCTGGGCCGGCACTATGGGGAGAAGGGCCGGTCCAAGGAGAAGCCTAATCTCCATATTCGACAACTTTCAAATAGCTTGTGAATCAAATATTCCAAAACTTCTCCATATTAACAATTCCAGTTTCCAAACACACTAAACCCCTATATTAGGAAGAATATCAAGCTTTCGATAACCAAACTTATTCCTACTCGATCTAAGAGGACGAGAGTTTTTAAGTTTAGCGTATACTGTACATCTAGTCTCTCGTTCAAGAAACCTAGTCTGACTTTTTTAGAAAAATATTTAAATTTTGGGAATTATATGAATTATTAGATGATTATTTTCAAAAATAAAAACGTTATCTTCAAAAGAAAGATTTGAATTTGGAGTTTCTCTCAAAAAATTGGACGGTTTCTATTCAATTTTGAGACTTTTTTTTTTTAATGCAATTAGAAAAATTACTTTTATTATTAAAATCAGCCTATTGCTTGAAGATATTAGATCGCCAAATTTTGGGGCCCTAAAATTAATTTTATATTGAGATTTACATGAGGGAGTAAATAGACAGTATGATCCTATTAGAGTAGGAAAATCTTTTGGGAAAGTATCACAAATATACTTTAATTTTCGTCTATTCAAACCTCAATTTTTATAAACCCCACCCATGTTATACCTACCATAAAAACCTTATACGGCATTTTAATTTCTGTAAAAACCCACCCATCTTATGCTACCCTCGAAATGCCGTAAACCATTCATCTCTTTAATTCTTTTTATGTTTTTCGTCCATTCAAACCTCAATTTTTATAAACCCCACCCATGTTATCCCTACCGTAAAAACCTTATACGGCATTTTAATTTCCGTAAAAACCCATCCATCTTATGCTACCCTCGAAATGCCGTAAACCATTCATCTCTTTAATTCTTTTTATGTTTATCTATTCTTTCTCTCTTTAATTGTTTTTAATAATAATCTCTTTCATCTCTCTAATGCTTTTTATGTTTATCTCTTCTTTTACTCTCTAATTCTGGTTAATACTCTTCTTTCTCTCTAATGCTTGGTTAGTACTCTTCTTTCTCTCTAATGCTTGGTTAGTACTCTTCTTTCTCTCTCTAATGCTTGTTATGTTTATCTCTTTTTTCACTCTCTAATTCTTGTTAATACTCTTGGTTCTCTCTCTAATTTTGTTTCTTTTCTTTCTCTCTCTAAATATTTTCTCTCTTGAACTCTCTTTTAATCTCTACTTCATCAACTCAACAAACTCTAATTTTGTTTCTTTTCTTTGTCTCTCTAAATCTTTTCTTTCTCTAACTCTCTTTTTATCTCTAGTTACTTCATCAACTCAACAAACATGATTCCAATATAATACAAATCAGACTCTATCTAATTTTTATAGGAGATGTGGTTGAAGGGAGTCTTTATAAGGGCGGAGAAGGTATGCAGAGGTTGTTATCCAAATATTAGAAAGAAAAAGAAAAGATAAAAATAAAAAGAATTAGAGATAAGAAAGAGGTAAATATAAATAAAATTAATTTTTATGGTACTTAAAATGCCATTTAATTTTACGGTACTTTAAGTACGGTAATTGCCTTAATGCTTATTTTGATAAAAAAAAGCTGAAAATTAAACAAAAGAGGTGTGCACGATTGAAAGTTGAAATTTTTTTTTAAAGAGTAAAGATCCTATAGGACCTTCCCCCACTTACATATGTAAGACCGCAACGGATCCCCATTAAAATTGATATGTATTCCATCACATGGATGTATATGCTAAATTTAATAGTGATCATTTGATATCCTACATAATTGAGTGAGAGAAAGATATATAACATCATTTCTCTTTGTTTTAAATAGACCATAATATTTGTGATGACCCAAACAAAACTTATTTTTCGTATTGGGGAATGGCATCCGGTTCTGGTGCTTCCTTTCGGTACGAGACCCATCACGGCAGGCGCCAAAGGCCGTGCAAGCGAAGGGAGCACTTAACCGTTGGACACATGGCGTATTCTTATTGGACTTCATCCCAACGAACGCCGGCTGGGGAGTTGCGACGCTCAAGGAAGCAACGAACAAAACGTATCCACTGCTCGCTCAATTGAGCCTTTGAAGAAATAAATGTCCGAGGAAAAGAATCACAAGGAAATTAAATAAACCATCTTTTTTAAGGAACAAAAAATGACTTTCGCATATTTCTAGTAAAAATTCCACCCAACGTTTCTTATTTGGTTGTGTACCCAGTCTTCTGCATTAATGTGATTGTAGCCCTCTTTGCAAATGCGCTTCAAGTCCTGGCAATTTCAGATCTCGATTGCTGATTTGATGGGAATCGAATTGATTTCGAAATGATAAGAATGTTAGCCCGATTCTTGCATTAAAACCCCCGGTTATGTATTTGTTTGTTTTCTTAAAAGTTTATCTAGAATTTTCTTTGCTCTTCTCAAATTTTCTATCTTATAAATCCCAATGTTAATTTTTGTTTTACTTTATATTTTTGCAGATCATTGATATAGACTAATTCAGACCCAATCTAGATTATCGATCTAACAATCCAACACAGATCTATAGGTAAATGATTAGACCCACTGATCTGAATTTTGAAATATCTTGGATATTACAAAAATCCACCTTTTGGATTGCTTCATGACTAGGATAATTAAAATCAAGAAAATCAAAATCATGGAAATAAGACCTATTTTTCCATAATTTTATTTCCACACCAAAACCTATTTTTTTGAATTTCCAAAGCCTATGGATGTCACTCATTGGCTCCCTCAACCCGAAACATAGGGAACATGTGCTAAGCATGAAAATTTTAGAGAAAGAAAGTACCTAAATTTTTTTAAAGAAAGAAACTATCTCAAAAAATTTAGAAAGAAAAACTATCTCAAATTTTAACTCTTAGATAGAGAAAGTATGTTAAAATTTTAGAGAACGTGTATGTTAAAATTTTAGAGAGAAAAATGGGAAAGGTTTTTATGCTTCTCCTACAGCATAGAAGTTCTATCATCCCCCTACCATCTAGCCGTCCAATTTTGATCAAGAGAGCCACTCACCGTTTGCTCTTATATCCGACGTCTCAAAATATTTTGTTTCTAGTTTTTTTTTATATAAATTGAATGAATATGAAATTTGGTACGTGTCATTTTCTCATTGGGGTGCACCTATAAAAAATATTAAAAAATAATTTTTTGATAAAATATAATGACCACAATATCCCTTGAAACTTTCATGGGTATTTTGATCATTTTATTTTATTTAAAATATATTTTTTTATATTTTTCACTAGTGCGAGTTTAATAGAGGAACGTCCAAATTTTGGTGTCAAAATAGTTTATAAAAAATAAAATAGTGTAAAGACGTGACATTGTGATTGAGATAATCTTAACCCTCCATCAGAATGGATAAGGGGGAGGATAGAACTTCTATGTTGTAATGAAAACATAAAAAGCTTGCCCAAAAGAAAGTACCAAAAAATTTTAGGGAGATAAATTATTTCAAATTTTAAGTTTTAGAGAGAAACTATCATATTTTAGAAAGAAAAACTATCTCAAAATTTTAAAGAGAGAAATTATTTCAAAAAATTTAGAGAGAAACAATATCAAATTTTAATTTTTAAAGAGAACTATATCAAATTTTAGAGAGAGTACCTAAAATCTTTAGAGATAGAATAATCTCAAAAATTTTAGAGAGAGCAACACTATCAAATCTTAAGTTTTAGAGAGAGAAAGTATTATTAAAATTGTAGAGAGAGAAAGTATTCTTAAACTTTTAGAGAGAAACTATTATAAATTCTAAAAAGAGAAATTACAAAAAAAATTAGAGAAAGAAATATCCCAAGTTTTTTAGAGAGAGAAACTATCTTGAATTTTGAGTTTTAGAGAAAAACTATATCAAAATTTGAGTTCTAGAGAGAGAAATTTTTTTAAAATTTTAGAGATAGAAATTACATCAAATTTTAGAGAGATAAATTACCTAAAAAAACGAATAGATAGAAACTATCTTAAAAATTTTGATAGAGAGAAACTATCACAAATTTATGTTTTAGAAAGGGAAAGTATCTTAAAATTTTAGAAAGATAAACTATATCGAATTTTAGATAGAGAAAGTACATGAAATTTTTAGAGAGAGAAAGTATCTCAAAATTTTAACTTTAGAAAGAGAAAGTATATCAAATTTTAGAAGAGACACTATATCAAATTTTAAAGAGAAACAATTTTAAAGAGAGAAACTATTTCAAACTTGGAAGTTTTAGATCGAGAAAGCCTCTTAAAATTTAAGAGAATAATTATATCAAATTTTAGAGGAAGAATGTACATAAAAATATTTAGAAAGAGAAACTATCACAAAAATTTTAGAGAGAAATTATCCTAAATTTTAACTTTAGAGAGAGAAAGTATCTTAAAATTTGAGAGAAAAACTGTCATACTTTAGAGAGATAAACTACTTAAAAATATTTAGAGAGAGATATTATCTCAAAATTATTAAAGAGTGGAACTACCTCAAGTTTTGAGTTTTAGAGAGAGAGAGTATTTGAAAATTTTAGAAAGATAGATTGTATTAAAATATAGAGAGAGAATGCACCTAAAAGTTTTAGAGAGAGAAACTATCTCAAAATTATTAGAAAAACAATTTCAAAATTTTAAGTTTGGGATAGGAAGTATATTAAATTTTAAAGAGAGAAACCATATCAAATTTTAGAGAGAGAAACTATCTCAAAATTTTTATAAACACACTATTCCAAATTTTGAGTTCTAAAGAGAGAAAGTATATTAAACTTTTAGAGAGAGAAATAGTATCAAGTTTTGTTACCAAACAATAGACATGTAAGTGATTGCAAAGAATTCATGAATTTTGTATAGTTTATCCAAACAAGAGATTTGAGGAATCCATAACAAAAATCCTTGCTATTGAAAAACCAAAGATTTCATTGGATTTCAAATATCTGATATTCCTAATTTCCTCCATTTCAAACAAGCCTCAAAAGATTTTCATTCTTCCATGGCCTTTGTGGCAAAAATTTGGGTTATATTCTCCAATAAAAAATGAATTGGATCTATGCTCTTGATATGTCCCTCATGAGCCTCATATAGACCGTTGATTCATTTGCCTCGTCAATTTTTCTCTTTTTTGCCCGAAAAATGAAAGGGTCCACATTTTGTATCGTAGATATGCGTCATGCATTGAGAACATGTGAACCGTCCCTATCATGTAACCAGAGCCATTAACACTAGTTAAATGTATGTCCCAACTTGAGTCACAAATGTTGTATCTAAACTAGCAAAAAGAATGGATGGTACATACTTATCCCTATGGTAAACTATATAATTAGTGGACTACAAGGATACCACTTTTTGATGGACCATCGGACAATTAGTAGATGGATGATTGAATGGTGATTGAGAGAGGGGAACTGCTCTTCCCATCATTTTACATTTGATGATTGGATTGACAAACTTAGAACTGTAGTGTTCCATAGCCCATGGACTAACTTTTTCCAACCCTTAATCAAGCATTCCGGCTGCATCTAGACACCCAATTCATATTGTACCATCCTGTATATATAGCACATCTAGCCCGACGCCTAGTCCAAGGGGGTAATCACCAATGTTCGATACCAGTCGTCTTAAGAATCACCTGTGTAGATAGGGGGCAAACATCAATGCTTGATATTAGTCTTTTAAGAAATGCAGATTGGATAGAGTTCAATATTATTGAGTAAGAATTGACCTCTGCCAGAAATTCGGGAGATTTTGTCAGTAGAATCAACGATCAGTTAAACCAATTGGGTGTATCCCATCTAATTTAAAAATTTAAACATTTTTTGTATTTGAATTTGAATGTTCAATTATCTTTTGACCCTAGAGAATTAGAGTTGATTTGGATCAAAATCAACAGTGCGGGGGTCCGATCCTACACGTACCCAAACACCGAATGATACAAACCTGTCTCATTATTCATCTAGACGAGCTAGGCACGTAACGTGTCACCCACCCTTGGAAAAAAATAAAAATACTCTACAATATAACAAAAAAATAAAAATTATCAAGTCCATTTTGAAATAGGGAAATCTTTTTATGTTCCCCATATAACATAGAAGTTCTATCTTCCCCCTTATCCAACTGTTCATTTTTGAATGGAGGGCTAAGATTGTCTCAATCACAATGTCACGTCTCTATACTGTTTTATGTTTAATTTTTTTTTCTATGAACTTTTTTGACACCAAATTTTGGACATCCATTCTTCTATTAAACTCGCACTAATTAAAAATGTAAAAACAATATTTTCAATAAAATAAAATAACTAAAATACCCTTCAAAGATTTAAGGGGTATTTTGGTCATTATTTTTTATCAAAAATTTATTGTTAATATTTTTTATAGGTGCGCCCCAATGAGAAGATGGCACATGCAAAATTTCATATTCAAAAAAATTGTATTAAAAAAATTAAAAATAAAATACATTGAAACATCGGATCTAAGATCAAACGGTGAGTGGCTCTCTTGATAAAAAATGGATGGCTGGATGGTAGGGGGAGGATAGAACTTCTATGTTGTAGGGGAAACATAGAAAGCTTTTCCTTTGAAATAATGGTCTCTCCACTTTCAATAATTCTATAAACCATAGGCGAGGTTTCGGCAAAGCAAAATGATTTCATTGCCCTCATCTTATGAAACCAAAGTTGATCTACTATAAAGATCATTTGTATTTTTTCTAAGGCTTAGATTTAAGCATCTCACCAAAATGAATGGAATATGTTAATTGGGCTAAAAGAATACTTTCTAGGTTGTTTTTGTAATTTTTTTTTTTATGATTGTTCATTAAAATGAAAATAGTGTATATTTCAAAACTTGGATCAAACAAATGGCCATAAGATGGTGTTTTAAGATTATTGCATCACATTACTATACAACACATAGTTTTCTAGAAATGTCGTTGCATTATTTTATTATACAACTGTTGCATTGGATCATTGCTCTTGGATATAAGAAGTTCGCGATTACTTCTACAAATGTGAAATCCCACCCGTCATAAAGTAGAAAAACCTTTTCTAGGGCCTTGAGACGCTATCAAAATGCACACTCTTAGCCATTAGATTTATCTAATGACTAAAAATAATTATGACATCAAGGGTCTTATTGTATACTTTCCCTTAATTTTATTATGCTTTGGTTTCATGGTTCGGCTGCGAAATAAAGAAAACTCTTTTCAAGACAAAGTAAATGTTACATAGCACAAGCCACTCACGACTACATGTTTTAGACACCATATATTTCGAAGGGATGGGCAAAAATTATTAATCACATGTTCAAGTGAGTAGGGGTGGCAGTTGGGTCGGCGTGACCGGTGGGACGATCCAAATAAAATTGCAAGGGTTGGGTTTAGGCCTATATCGATGTCCGCCTGATCCGACTTGATAAATTTTTATTTTTTATGTTTTTATTTTCTAAACCCTCGTTCCTAGGCTAAGGTTAATTTCATCTCCACCATCTCTCCATGAATGGAGGGCTGATGCTCCCATCGTGTGTATTGTAGTTTTGACATACGCAAGTTGCGTATGCTTTGTTTTATTAAAAAAGGTTTTTGTCCTTTCAATTTTGATTAAGAGAGTCGCTCACCTTTTATTTTAGATCCGACGTCTTAAGTATTTTATTTTTAGTTTTTTAATACAAATTGTATGAATAGGCTCCATCTTCTCATTAAAGCGCATTTATAAAAAATATTAAAAATAATATCTCAATAAAATATAATGATCAAAATATATTTTGAAATTTTTCAGAGTATTTTGATCATTTTATTTTATTAAAAATATTTATTTTATATTTTTTCTGATAGAGTTTAATAGAGGATTAAACCTACAAGTGTCAAAATAATTTATAAAAAAAAATTTAAAATAAAACAGTGACGTGTCATTGTAATTGAAACAACCTTAACCTTCGATTTAGAATGGACGGTTGGATAAATGGAAGCATATATATAAGTTTTGTTGTAGGGGATTTAGAATGGACGGTTGGATAAATGGAAGCATATATATAAGTTTTGTTGTAGGGGAAGCCTGTCCTCGTTTATTCGGCCACTTTTAATTCTTCAAGAAGCAATCCTTGTCTTATTCTTCATCCCTACTCTCCCGATAACCATGAAGAGTTTGTTACTCCCTAATTTCTAGTTTCATTGGGATCTCTCTCGCATCGACGAGTTTCAGTCGCTAGACCGAGCAAAACCTGCAAAACGTCTCTCTCTAGTTCTTTTTTGCTAGGTATTTGCAGACGCATCATCAAAAGGCAAGTTAAAATGCTCGTGGTTATTTTTTATTTTTACTTTTGGGATGGTGTTTTGTATATTCTTCTTTGTCAAAGAAAGAGAAATAAATTGCAAGTTCTGGATATTATTCTTGTCATGGGTCTGCAACTCCTCCATCAATCCTCTTAGAAAACGTTTATTGCGTAAATGTCAGTATTTATTTTAAATTTAAGAGCAGGATACGTGACTTTTTTCTATTTATTTCCATTCAATGCGATGAGTTTTATATTCTTTGAAGTTTTGGATAATACTCGTAGATATTATCATTTTGGGTGATTGCGTTAGTATCGGTTATGAATCTAATAATAGGAATAATTTTGTATGTTTTTTTGCCAATTTTGTGTCCTTAGCCTGCTTCGGTGATCGTCTTTTATACATGCTACTGTTTATTATTCGTATTTTGATCTTTCCACATCTCTGATTTTGAAAAGGTGGTTCCTTTGCATTGAAAATCCGGCAGTCTCAAAAACAAAAGAAAAAAGAAAAGAAAAAAGGCATTGTAATAATCAACATAATGATGATGATGATGATGATTTTGCTATAGTTTTTGTAATCGCCTTCATCTGTGAATGATGGGTTCTTCGTTGACTCCCCCTTTGTATTTTTTTATTTTTAAAGTTTTCAAGTTTAATCAGACTTAATTTACTGAAAAAAAAGAAAAAGGAAAAAAGATATTGGGTTATTGTTTCTTTCGCATTCCATACCTTTTAAGTTTAATCATGATGTTTCTACTGATGGATTTGTGACTTTTTTCAGATTTTATCAACTGGGGTGTGATCGATCGTTTCATTGTGGTGTCATGAATTTTCAGCAAGATAGTCCTGTAGAGGTTTTAGATCGAAGAGATTCACCTTCTGGTTCTTGGCATTGTGCCACAATTGTATCGGGCAATGAAACTTATTACTATGTAAAGTTTGTGAACGATAATGGTGGGACAACGGTACAAAAAGTCCCCAAAGGGGCAGTTAGGCCTTGTCCTCCCCCTATGGATAGTGGTGAAAACTGGATGCCTGGTGATCTTGTAGAAGTTTATGATTTTAATTATTGGAAAGGTGGGGTAGTTATGGAGCCTTTGTTCGGCACCAATTATGTTATTGTTAGGATTTTTGGGACTTCTGAACAGATACAGGTTCACTATTGCAATATCAGGGTACGACAAGCTTGGCAGGACAATGAATGGCATCGAATTGGAAAGGTGAGTGACTTTGATCAATCTCTCTCATTTATTTTTTGCTTTCTTTGTGATGACCCAAATTATTTATTGGTTTGGTGGGAGAGAGTTGATACTATTGAGTCTATTACCCTCTATTTGTTTGAGTTTCTCCCATGAAGCATCTCAATTGTTTTACCTTCAATTGTTTCTGGTTTTGTGTTTTTGGGTTGTCAGGCTTCTGTGTGACAATCAATTGTGCTTTTCTTGGATGTTCTACATATGGCTTTTGTAATTAGAAAGTTACAAAAAAAATAAATTAAGAAAGTTACAAAAAGATGTATTGAAAAAGTAGTTATGAAATATATTTAAGTGTTTTACTTCTGAGAAGCGGTGTGTGAATTGATTCAGCTATTGTGGTTTCCGGTTGTGTGGGGGTTATGTTTGAGAATCGATGGTTCCTTCCTTAGATGTTGTAAATTCTTTTTCTTAATTGATGGATTTTATTATTGTTGACCTCAATTAATTGGGATGAGGCTTGGTTGATGATGATGATGTATTTTATTATTAGTTAGATATTTCATATTAATTATATAATAATGAATTATATTCTGGTTACATGCAATTAGGTTTTATGAGCACATTGGGAGCCAAGATTGCAAGGGGCCTGAGAAACCCCTCGATTATTTTAACTGTGATTCCTTTTTAACTGATGATAAGCTTCCACTCAGTATGGCTGCCATGAGAAGATACATGCCCATTATTTTTGTCTTTGCAGCTGTCTCAGATTTCCTTTCATCTCAATTGATGTTTTACAATATGTTTTGATTCTTTGAAGCTGATTGAATGCTAAATGTAATTTGGATGTTTTGGGTAGTGCTTTGCTGTTGCTCTATCAAGGTTCTGAACATTGGGAAGTCACATATGATGCTTTGCCTATTTAAAGGCTTTCGCTGATGCTAATTTTCATCTGAATTGATACCTTTTTGTGTCTTTTTATTCTCTGATGCTAACTGGGGGGCATGTTTTTTTCACTGAATTGGCATGTGCATATGTGTGTCTTTTTTTTTTTTTTTTGAAAATTTTAATTTTAATTTTAATTTTATTTTCTTTTTTTTTGGTTTTTTGGGTTGTGGGGGTGGTGGGGTGTGCCGGGGGGAGGTGGGGTAGTCGAGGCTGAGTTTCCTTGCTCTTTGTTCAAGGTTTTGCTTAGTGGTGCTACTTGTGAGCCTTTAGCCCTTTATATTACATTGGTTAATATGGGAATCTTAAATGCATTCCATGAGTTAATTTCAAGAATTCCCATTTATTCTCTTTTATTTTATTTTAAGGCTTATTTAGCGTGGGCATTACATGAACTTCTCATTGATATACTGCTTGTTCCCATCCATGTAGGATGCTGGCAATTGGGAAGCGGGTCAGGATGTTGATTGTTCAATGGCGAAAGCTTGGAAGTTAAAGTGTCCCCGACCTCAGTTGCCTGATTCAAGTGGTAAAATTAGCATTGGATATTGCAGATCCGGGGTTAAAGATACTTCTAAGGCCTCTCCAGCATCAAAATCCAAGAAAAGAAAAGCAGAGTCTTCCACTCTTTCAATGGTGTCCGGTCCCTGCAGAAGATTAATTAAAGAAGTGGGTACATTTCGGGGTCCAGTTTCAGGAGGTTCTTCTCCGTTTCTCGAAAAGGTAGATGCTGTTGCTTACCCACAAAATATGTTGGGTGAAAAATGCATGCATGCTTCCTTTAGAGAGAGAAAATTTGGATACAATGAGGCAGATGTAGGTGGGGAGATGCGAAATTCCTGTATTGGATATCCTTTTGCAAGGTGCATAGAATCTAGCGAAGCTTATAGAGAGGACTTCTTAGTTGCTAGTTGTAGTAATGATAGCTGTGATTATCAAAACAGTCCCTATCCTTATCATTCTAGGACATCCCCTAGTCAAGATATGGGTAGCCCTTTTGGTCTTGATGTATCTTTGGAACATGGAAGAGAATGCACTTTTGGTGCAAAGGAGGAATTGACAAATGTAATTCACGAATTAGAGCTACGTGCCTACCGGTCAATAATGGAGGCATTGTATGCATCTGGACCCTTAACTTGGGAGCATGAAGCTCTAATGACAACTCTGCGGCTTAATCTCCACATTTCAATTGATGAACACTTAGCAGAGTTAAGGCATTTAGCTTCTTCTCATTGAAACTATTACTGAAGTTTCCTGTCCAATTGTTGGGAAACATTACCCCTAATTTTACGCCTCGTTTTAGGTTTTTGGAATCTTTGTTATGAGAATAATCTACTTGTATATTCATTGTAAGAAGCGGAATGAATTGATAGAAACATTTATTCTTCATGTTTGGAATCTCTGTGATTTGGCTTTTGCCAACAATGTTCTATGGAGTAGAGAAAATTGTACTGTAAACACTTGCGAGGCAATGCAATTTAGCTTTAAGGCTTTTAACAGAAATTTTAATTTTTAACTTTTGCAGTATTGGCAATGTACATTTTCTTGTGTTAAGATTCTAATTACAGTTGTATTATTGAGGAGTTGATTTCTAGCTCCTGTTATCCATAAAAGGAAGTAAAGAACTTCTTCTAAGTGTTATTGTTATAATTATTTCAATCTGAATGATCAAAAGCATATAAAAGCTGGTTCGTTGCCTTTTTAGGAAAATGGAATGTGAATTGTTGCAATGGATTTTCTAGTTATGTTGTTTTGTAATGTTAGATTCCATATGCCGCTCTACGGCCGGATGTGTTCCTGGGAATTGAGAATTCATTGTAACCATCATTTTGGAGATTAAATGATGCTCACTGAAACCACCATAACCTTCTTTTTGCTAGTATCGATGGACATCTGCATGTGTTTTTTGTAGCACTTCCGCTGATTCTATTTTGGTCTCCCATTTACACATGGCAGGGTTTGGGCCATATACAATTGTGTACTATTTCCCTAAGACGTTTTTCTGTCTGTGGTGGGTTATACAGTGTACAGGTATGATATTTAAGTGGTTCTTTGGTTCATAGATGAGTTGGCTGTTGTAATTCATAAGTCCATCTACGCTGCTGTTTCTAAGGTCTATAAACAGCATGTTGATGATCCTTCGTGATATGCAGTGTCTGGCATGTGGACTGAAACTCTGATTTTTGGAGACAATGAATTTGTATATCGTTGTATTGCTTTCTCTCTCTAATAGTTCATCTGGTGGTGCTCCCTTTTTCTCTATTTTCTTGCCAATGTTCTATTCAATGTATTTAATAATTGAGGCGTCATGAGAAACCAGATGAATAATTTGTATCTCAGTATATTCAGTCTCAATTTACATGCTACATGGGATCTCTCTCTCTAATAGGTTAAATTACTCCCATAACTATTGTACGGCCAGAAGTTTATATTTGAAGAGGTCAAGCATTCCATCGTTGAATTTGGAGGCTCATAACCTCGCTTATAAAAGTCAGGATATGAAGTGGGGGTTTGTCTTTTGCTTAGTTTTTGTAATCAATAATTCAATGTTGTTATCTTTGCATTCATTGCACTCTAGAGGCTTATTCTCTTTGAAGATCAATTCTACAAGCTATTTCTTGTTTTGTAATATCAGTTTAAAGTCTGTTGTGGTCTTTTGGCTGATGGCACCTGTCCTGTAGGTTCTGTATATTAAGGTGTTGAAGAAGATCTCGGCTTATCATTTTAGAACTTCTGTGACTAATGTGGATGCAGATCTGGACTTGCTGACATAACAGTATGCCTTTGTCCTGTATCTTTTATTGTTCTATCAAGTTGGGCCATTCTACAAAGCAAAAAACACAAGAAAAAGGAAAAAAAGGAAGAAGAAGAATTCTTTTTAAGTTTGTCATTAGTTGATATGTCAAGATTCAGTAAAATGACTGGATTGTGCTGGCGTAAAATTGTGAATGTTCCAGAGTGCGATGACTTGGTTTTTCCAGCTCTAGCAGTAATACTAGAGGGGATCCTTCTCAAGAAATTGAAGTAGAATACCAAGATCAGGGAGGAGCTTCATGTATTGAACGTTTATACATTACATTTAGGTGTGGGTATGGCATCCAATCAGGATATAAAATGCACCAGCGGACTTTAAATGATAAAAAATATTTGGCAAACAGAAACAAAGATGAATAAGTGGATTATGACAGTTTTAGGAGCTCAATGGTTTTATACTTCCTTTCTGGGGTAGATATGAGGGTTCTTCATAACTGGAAGGTTTACAATTAACTAACAAGTTGCACAACAGTTTCGCTGGAAAGGATAATAAAAGATTTTTGGATACTACATTTTTTGTGATGGTTAATGGTCCTGTAGAGTTTGTGCCCACAAGCTAGATTATTCTTATTGCTTGAAATTAGGGATCCTAGGTCCAAATAAAAACTTCTACAATACCTGTACGGTAGGCTGTAATTATACAGGATTGTTTGCATGATACGCCTTGCCACACCCCAATACCTTGTGGTGCCAAGTGAGGTTCCTGAAACCTCTCTAAATTCCTGCAAGTCCCTTTCTGCCATGGGAAAATGGTTTGAAGCTCCTAAAATGATGCCAATCTGGTATCCATTGATGTGGATTGTACCGAATGCATGTTGAGATGGCATCAGGATGGACCATTTTGGGAACCCAAATCGCTTTTTTTGGCGGACTTATGATCTAAGTGGGAAAACAAATGGATATGCAGAATTTTTCGGCTGTATGAAGTTGTATCATACTGAATGTCCCCTCTTTACCCACCTCCTTATTTACTGTCTATTTTGAAGTGGCGTGGTCCAGATTCAATAGTGGGTGGGGGAACTGGAGGGCAGTCACATGCTTGTCACCGTGGTTGCTGGTTGCTTTTTGATGGCTAAGTGGCTTCTATCTTAGTTCAAGTGATGCCTCCCCCTTCTGCAATCTGGACTGTCGTCCAGCAAGATACTAGATGGGGTAGAGCAACACAAATGCTGTGCTCTGACCAGGTCATACAATCACTTTAGGGACTGTTTGATAGCAATCAAATACCCTGATATTCCAGGATATTATAGAATCTAATATTATTTTAATTTTAAAAGTTCATAGACATCTTTGGGAGGTCCGTATCCTACTAAATATATCCAAATAAACCCCATATATCCGAATCCCCAAAAATTCTACTCTGACCTGAGTTTTTGGCGATACTAAAAATTTTATCGGCATTGTTCCATTTTCTTCTTGACTCTTTCTCATTTCACTAAAATGGCTCCATGTTCTCGCTCTAAGCCTGTGACCCCAACTTCTCTCTTTCTTCTCTCTCTCTCTCTCTCTGCTCACCTTCGCTCTATCTTAGGAATGGCCCAGTCCATGGCTCAATGCTGAAAGCATGTGGGAGAGAGCTCAGGGATTTTTCACTGCACTAGAATGGCTCCATATTATCTCTCTATGCCTGTGACCCCAATCTCTCTCTTCCCTCTTTCTTCCTCCTCACCTTCGCCCTATCTCAAGAATGGCCCAAACCAGTCATCTTCATACCTGTTCTTGGCCCATGGGACTGGATATACAGATGCAGTTGCAGAAACTGCGGAAGAGAGAGAAAGGACGATGATTTGGGTTTTTCTGAACTTTTAAGAAGCTGGTATGGTAATTCTCAGCCTGTCAGAAAGGCGCCAAAGATGGGAGGCAACTGTTACTGAGGAGCTCCATGAGCGTATGTGGAAGAAGCAGTGGGAGGAAGCTCTTGAGGTAATTGACATGCTTTGAGAGCAACAGTTCTACCAGCCAGGAGAGGGGACATACATCGAACTTTTGATTCTTCTCAATAAATCAGGCCAACCAGACCAAGCTCCAAAACTCTTTGGTTCATGGGGGCTGCCAATGGAGGAGAGAGAATAGGAAAGGGGTTGCCAATGGAGGAGAGAGAATAGGAGAGGAGTTGCATAGAATTCAGAAGCTTCAAAGGGCTTCAAAATGACTAGAAAATGGGCTTTCGTTGCGAGGGACTCAACAGTATTCTACTAAAGTTATCAGTAGTTGAAGACAGTCAAACATATACAGAAAAACACATATAAGAATTATTTATAATTCATATATGGCCATCACTTTATTCAGATTTTTAAAAATTTGAATATTCAGATTCAGTTTTGTCAAACAGACCCTTAAATGTACTTTATATAATTTTGAAAGTAGCAAACAACGGGCAACATGGGGCTGCCACACATTGAAACACAAGCCAGTGTGCTAACATCCAGCCCTAATGGGGCTTGCAACGTGTGTCGACTTTGCTTATTAAATTCTTTATCAAAATTGATATGCTAAACCTACTCTAAGCAATGTCCTGAGATTCCTTCGGCCAAAATGCCCTGACTTATATAAAACAATATAATATTATAAAAGAAAGAATTAATGCCTCATTAATTGGAAACTAAATGCCATAGTACGTTTGGTGTGATATCAAATAGAAGGGCAGATCATGCCTTATTTTGCATAATCTCTCTCTCTTTGGCCGCCAACCCTTCCCACCCCTCGCCGTCATTCTCGTGTGTGTGAACTAGGTGTGGTAATGGATCTAAACCCGATGGGGTCTTGATTTGGGTTAAAAAATTGGACCTGGCGGGTTGGGCCCAAGTCCAAATATTGGACCCAAATACTATTCGGGTTTGGGTTCGGGTTCTGGCTCGGTCCCTCATTATATTTTCGGGTCTGGTGACGTCGGGTTTGGTTGGGTCCCATAATATTTTTTGGGTCGGGTTACGGGTCCAGTTGGACTTGGAATCGACGTGACTTATGGCCACCCCTAGTGTGAATAGGCTGGAGCAAGTTTGCTTATGCACGTATATTACAAGGACATGGATATGAGAATCCGTGTGTCTCTTGAATTTGAAACTGGCTCATCCACTGGACCCGGAGCCAGACCCGACCCCGGAGCCGGAGCCGGACCCGAACCAAACCCATTGCCACCCTTAGTGTGAACAGGTTGGAGCAAGTTTGCTTATGCACCTATATTACAAGAACATGGATATGTTGGATTGGAAACCGGCTCATCTACCTATATTTCGTTAAGTTCTGAATGAGTAATGACACATCCTTACAAGTTTGTATAATGCAAACATGTTATATATATATATATGTATATGTGATTGTCTACAAAGAGACCATTTATCTTTTGTACATGTACATGGAGGTCACAATCATTCTTGTCCCTTAAATTTCAAAATGGGTGGTTGTAAGAGTGTCATTGAATAGAAACAAGTTCCAAAAAAAAAATTCTCGGACTTTGTGACTCCCTAGGCCATCCAATATGACATCTAATGAGTGAGAATGATTGTGATCTCCGTGTAAAAAAGATAAATGGTCTCTTTGTAAATAATCCCTATATATATTGGAAAAAGTTGGGGTTAGCCCACTAGCTCATATGAATATATGAGCCAAACAGCCTATATTGAATCTGGGTCGATTTGACGATCACAGATGTCCGGTAGTGCTTGAATTTTATTTATTTTTCTACAAATCCAAATCACTTGAAATTTTAGTTACATGTTCTTTTCATCAAGGTGCATTTAATAAAAATATAAAAACAATTATCCGAGAAAAGAAAAATGACCAAAATACCCCTCTAAAATTTTCGGGGGTATTTTGGTCAATTTATTTCATGTAAAATATTTTTTGATTTTTTTTGAAGATTCACCTATTTTTGATGAACACACGTCTAAAATTTCAATTAATTTGGATTTGTAGAAAAAAAAAAATTCAAACACTACCGGAGATCCGTGATCATCAGATCAGGCCAGATTCAATCTGGGCCGTTGGGCTTGTATGTTCATGTGAGCTAGTGGGCTAAACCCAACTTTTTCCATATATATATTCCTCAATACATATCAGGATCCATACTATGAATAATATTTGAGCCATCAAAGAAGATGGTTGTTTTGATGCTAAATTCATCGTAGCACACTTCAAAACTTTGGGACAAGTTTTCTCCAATCAGGGGAAAATGATGCGGGGAAAAATTATTCTTATTTCTAATTTTTATTGATTTTCACAATATGTATATTTTAAATTTAGATTTAGGGTTTATTTCTAGGGTTTTTAAGTTTTTTGGGGATTCTAGGGTTTTTATATTTTTTATTTACTATTGAGTATTTACAATTCATAAGTGCTGTTCACACATACTGTTCACAGGGGTATTTCTGAAATTTCAGTATTGTTTAGGGGTATTTTAGAATCTTAAACACTTACCTGGGTCTCAAGTTAGTTTTAGGGTTTCATAGGCTTATAAAAAATTAGATGTCAAATTTTGGGAGGCGTATGTTGTTAGAATGAATTAAATTCTACGAAAGAACAAAGTTCTTTTCTTGGCTTGATTTACAGCCATGCATTTTCTCTATAATTACTGATTCTTACTTGTTTGAGGTTCAAGAAAAAGGTGGATTCAATTTCCCACGTTTCCTATATATATATGGTGTATGTATATGTGTATATGTATGTCATCATCATCATTATAACCTTTTTCCAACTAGTTGGGATCGGCTACACGAATCCTAATATGCCATTCTGCTATATCAAGTGTCATGCCCACTGTGAGGCCATAAGTCCCCATACCTTTTCCCACTACTTCCAACCATATCCTTTTGGGCCTACCCCTTGCCATTTTTGAGCCTTCCACTTGAACCAACTTGTACTCCTAACAGGTGCTGTATTGGGTCTGTTGCACATGGTAACCCCCCTAAGTCTATTTTCTCTCATCTTATCGCCTATTGGAGTTAAACTTAATTTTTCCCAAATGTATTCATTTGGAATTTATACCTTCTTATCTTGCCACTCATCCGTCTCAACATTCTTATCTCAGCTACACTCATCCTATGGGTATATTGTTTGTTGACCGCCCAACAGCACTGTAAAGCAAAGCTAGTCTCACAACTGTTTTATATAACTTCGAGTTCAACTTCATTAGTATGCAGCGATCATATAAAACTCTGGTTGAACATTTCCTCTTGGCCCACTCAGATCTATTTCTATGTGCGACATTTTCCTCAATTTCTCCATTCTTTGGATTGTCGACCCAAGATATTGAAAGTGCGCTCCTTTGGTATTTTTTGGCCGTCCATTTTAACTACTTCATTGTCTTTACTCCTATTATTAATATTTGCATTCCATATACTCTGTCTCTTTCCGGCTAACTTTAGAATTTTTAGATTCTTGAGCATCCCTCTAAAGTTCTTTGTGTTGATGTTGCTTCGGATAACATTGATCAAAACTCTGTCATCTGTGTACAACATACACCATGGTACCTCATCTTTGTGTGAATATGTATATATGTATATTTGTATAAGATTACTTTCTTACTTTTTAGCAATAAAATTAACTTTAAAAAAATTGTGGGTCTATCCAAATCATAAGACACGTACACAAATCTTACAATATGGACACACGGCCACACGCTTCTTAGAAAAGGGATACACACGTCTTTTCATCCACTATGCGGACTTCTATCCATATAGCAAACCTGCTATGTCTGCAAATCCATAAAATGGAAATTTTAGGACTCAAATATCGACATGGATTTCCCATGCCTGTATACAGTCGATATGTGTGGCTAGTAGTTGGTGCGTTGGATTGTCCTAAGCACATGCAGCGTGCTTCTCATTGTTATATAGCTGTTTTCAGTGCTCATGCATGTGCACAACTGTTGAATTTCAGCATTCTTAAATGAGAATTCTTGGTTTGAATTTGGTTTTCTATTCTTTCATCGAAATTTTATTATCTTTGTTTATGGTTTTTAGGTAGATGTGGAATTAGTTTTGTTTTTGATTGTGGCTGCAAAGATGAGTTTCAGTATGTATCGGTTTTACTACATGGTGCCTTTGTAAACGTACTCAATAAATTTCTTCACTGAATGTTGGTGTGCCATAGTGCGAAACATTTGATGGAAGACACTTATTTTATTCGGGGAGAAATGGTAATTATAAGTAAACAGATGTATTTTATTATTTAATAGAGGTATAATATCTCTTTTTTTTGTTTTTGAATGTTAAGGTGGGATGGGAATGAAACTCTAGACATTCCATTGAGTCACCCACCACCCTAACCTGCTCTGTCTAGAGCAAATTTTCTTAATGGAGGTACAATGTTAAAAAGTTCTGCTACTAGACGGCCAGAAAGCCAAAACGCTTAGGAATGACCTAGGCGGGGGTGCCTATGCGGCCAAGGTGCCGCCAAGGCACTCACTCTAAGGTAAGCTGAGGTTAGTATTCTCGCCTAACCTCAACTGGCCTAAGGCAGGCCTAACCTCAAGTGCATGTTGAGATTAGGAGAGAGATGTTAGAGCACTTGAAGGGGGTTAAAAACAAGAAAGGGGACGTAAGGAAAAGCATGAAGAAATTGTTAGAAGTGTAGATATTTTGAGAGTTCGGGAAGAGGAAGAGGACATGTATGTCGAGCTTGGATCTCTTAGTAAGCCAATGGGGTCCATGCATAAGAGGTCTTGAAGAAGAGGGCCTATGGATTCTTACTTCCCCTCCTCGATCTTGAGATTGTACCACGCGAAAGGGGTTAAACAAGTTTAGGGAGCTACTTAAAGAAAGAGGATAGAGATAAGGTAGCACAATATGTGTCCAGATGGTTCTACCAAGCAGGCATTTCTTTTAATTTTGCTAACTTGAAAAGTTTTTAGAATATGTTGGTGGCATTGGGACAATTTGACCAGGGTTTAGGGCTCCAACAGCTTGTGAGATTTGGGAACTATTGCTTAGAAAAGAAGTTGAGCTTACTAATAACTATTTTAAGACCCACAAGGACACATAGGGGTGTACAGTTGCACTATTATGACTGATGGTTGGAGTGATAATAGGAGCAGAAGCATTGTGAATTTGATGATGAATTATCTGTAAGGAACAATATTCTAGTCTATTGACGATTCTGACAAGTCCCATGATGCGGCCTTCATTTTCTGTTTGGTGGACAAGTGCATAGAGGAGGTGGGGGAGGATAAAGTAACCAATACGTACTTAGCCAATATGGTGGCTGCTAGGTTATTGATGGAGAAGAGGCCACGGATTTTTTTGTCGCCTTGCGCAACACATTGCATAGACCTCTTGGTAAGAGGAAGTCGATGAAGAAAACCATCAAAAAAGGAAATATCGTCAGAGTCTATATATACAGTCGCATAAGTAAGAACATGAGTTTTGTACTATGTCTATGCTTCGTTGTTACTTATTGGATCCTTTTGAATAAATGCATGTTTTGTGATGTCAGTGTAAGTTTGTAACTTGGGGAAAATTAATGTTGGTCAGGTCTTAGTTATGATGAGGAAGTTCATTGGGAGGAGGGTAGGTGAGAGCTGGGTGACTAGATATGCCACTTGTCTTTGCGATCTTTGTATGAGCAAAAGGAAAAGTTGAGTTGCATGTTTGTATCTAAGGATTGGACCAAGTCCAATTGGGCCAAATAATCAGATGGTCAAGTAGTGATGGAGATTGTCATGGAATCACGATTTTGAAATAGGGTTCAATTTGCCTTACATGTTTTTCAGCCATTAATAAAGGTACTCAAGATGGTTGACGCTGATAAGGAGTCCATGATGGGTCACATTTATAAAGCTACGGAGGATGCTACGGTAGAAATCAAGAAATGTTTTGGGAATGATGAAGCTAAGTATGGGGAATACTTGAAGATTATGGAAGATAAATGGAACTACTAGCTTGAGAGGTCCCTACACTAAGTAGGGTACTTCCTTAACCCTGCTCACCATTATACTGATCATGAGGTACATGGCAAGATGGATTTTATGGAAGCTTTCAAGCAATGCAATATCAAACTCCCCTGATCCTGAAGTCTAGGACAATGTCACAATGGAGTTAGACAAGTATAAGCCCTCTATTGGGTCTCTTGTAAAGGAGTTGGCAATAAGTCAGAGGACCAAGATCTCTCTTGGTGAGTTTAGAACTTCATTTAGAACTTCCTCATTTTGATTTCATATTTGAGTATTAAAATTCAATTATATAGATACCTTATGTATTACATTGAATTTATGTGAAATATCTTCATTGTGGAGTAGCCATGAGGGAAGCACCCCACATTTGTGGCAGATGGCCATGAATAGATTGAATTTGACTTGTGCCTTGTCTGGGTGTGAGTGCAACTTCGGCATATTTGATATGGTAATATTGCTTAGATAGTACTATAGTAGTTTAGTTAGTTTATTAGCTTTACCTATGTTATGTTCTTCTAAATTTTAATTTTTCATTCAAAATTTATCTAATTGAGCGAAAGCAGACTGAATGATCTAATCTAAGATCATTTGGTTAGTTTATTAGCTTAACTATGTCATGTTTTTCTACATTTTACCTCATGGGATATTGCTGCTGCCTGGGACAAATGGTTTCTGGCAGTAGCATCCTTTTTGTCTCGAGGAGCTTTCATTCTTAGTTCTTACATTAACATGTTATTATAGTTTGAGGAGTATGCTCCGGAGTGATTGTGCAGGATGCAGTTATATTGCTAAGTATCTAGGTTTCTTTATCTATGCTAGATTTTTTATGTATTGCTTCACAATACATACTCAACAAGAATTGTTACTTTGGACTGCTGTATCTATTTTAGGTTTCTTTTATGGGGAAAAGTTTATATAGAGCCGAGACTCTAAACAATCAAATTAGAGCCCTCCTCAAAAATTTCATTAGAAGACGTTGTTTTGATCCTCAAATTGTTCATCTCGATATCAAGATGCATGGACATGAGAGAAAAATGGATTTCGAGTTTTGGAAATAGTGCATCTTGCGACGCATTTTTGGACCGTCAATTTTTAAGATTTTCAAGTTTTCATAGATCTACTTGATCTACACTATTTTTAAGCTTTAAATTTTATAATTAAAGATGAAAATATATTTTAAGGCTATCACAAAGATTTCCAGTATTGGAACCACATTTCTTGACACTATTTAACGGTGCGCTTTACTTTGATTGTTTAGAGCCTCGGCTCTATACAAACCCCACTCTTCTTTTATTTGTACCAATTCATTATATTCTTGTAGCATAGGCTAGGCCTAGTCATGTCTATTAGGTCATACAAGCTTACTGTGCTGCCATTGTTCTGCCATTGTGGATGTCGGGAAGGGATTGCCGTTCCTTTACCATAGGTAGATAACAGAGAATCAAACTCAGTTGGTCACTGGGTCAGGTTGACTTGGTCATGCGGCAAGTTGACTGAGTAATACTCAGAAGTTTAGAATTAGTGTTTTGTATCATTTAAATAAATTAATAAAATTATATAAGAGATAATCACAATTTTCACATTAAAAAATCCTAACTCCAAAACCCTGTACTTTTAATCCGAAATCTGTCCCCATACATTCAATCCATTTGCATGATTCATCATATAATCAATAAATCAAAGAAAACTTTAGCCTTTGAAGGTTATTTCTAGTGTTGATGGTCCTCCTATCCCATCAATCATTGTTTAGATCATCACCATTGTCTCTAGAGCCACCCCTGCCCTTGATGTTGTTCTGCAATTGTTCTTTCACTCATGATAATGATCTTAAATGAGAGCGGGAGTCTTATTAATCATTGTTTGGATATTTAAGATTTTCTATTTAACTATCATCAAACATACCTTTTGTTTGCATCGTGATCTTTCTGTGGCCCCTCAAAGGGGGAGAGGGAGGTATTGTGTTTATTATGCATGCTATTACTTTTTGCAGTTAATAAGTTCAATTTTAAAGTTTGCAAACATAACTTATCATCTATATTAAGATAATCTAGGCATTGGTCTTCTGCTTGATTGTATAATGGCAATGTGCAGGGGAGCGATTCATGTCCACTCGCTATTATTATGTAGGGTGGGCATGATATGCATCGTACTGTCAATATGATACATGCATCTACTATGCTTTGTAATTTCTAAGTGAGTTATTGAGTTTTTTTTGCATTAATGAAATAACATGGGAGTGGATTCATTCGACTAGTTTGACCTGGCTGAGTTGGATGATTCTGGGATGAATTCTGAGACTTCGTCAGATTTTGGCCAAGGAAATAAAAGGGTTTTCACTATTTCACTTTTACTACTCCAGGTACTGCCATGGCAGTTAATCCTTTTTGTTTGCCATGCAGACCCCTGTAAAACTGATTCAGAGTCTATGAGGGTGTTTTGATGTATTTTAAATATATTAAATGCGGTTTGTGGTATTTACTTTGTTATCTTAAGTCTTAACAGGATCCTACTCAGATGCAAATTTTTTTGTAGGGAGATCCTCTGAAAAGCAGGAAACTGCATTATCCTTTGGCATTTCAAGATTTGGATAATCTTTTTTTTTTTGAGAATGTTAACCTTCGAACCAGTATCTAGATTGAACACCAAATTAGAAGGTGGAAGCCTTACACTGTTATAGTGGTAATGCGGACCACTTCATTATTGGTGAGGTTTGATAATGTGGAGTATCCATCAGTCATTATTGGTGAATTTCAATTCTGTGGAGTATGGATCAGGTCGTTATTGTTGAGACTTCAATTGGGTGGTTGTGAATTACCCATACGATGTATATTTTATTGGTCGCAAATTTGTTTATTAATATTCAATGTTATTTGTTTGGGGAAGAGGAGCTGAGGAGACTTGAAAAATGCATTGGATGTGAAATAGATAGGTTCCCTTTTAAGTATCTTGGGTGGCCACTACTGGTACACTGGGAAGAGAATGTGGGACGAGAGAGGAAGCTAGACTCATGGAGACCAAGATATCTATCTATGGGTGGAAAAGTAATGCTAATTAAATCTCTATTAGCCAATCTACCCATCCTTGGTATGTCCGTATTTTGAATGCCTTGGTGTGAAGTTTCTGATGGATAATGGATAACATAATTTTCGACGCAAACTTTAGAAGAAAGGGGACATTGGGATAAGAAAGATCATGGAAACTAACCAAACCCTGTTTGGAAAGTGGTAGTGGCGACTATTGGACAGGTCAGAACAACATTGGAATCATGCTGTTGGAAACAAATATGGCAAGGATGACTCTGGATGGATGGTTAATAATCTACAACAGAAGGGAAGAGCTTCAAGTGCCTGAAGGGCAACCAGTCTCATTATTTGGTAATTCTGAACATAAAGTTCCAAGTTGGAGATGGAAAGAGAATTACATGTTGGTCAGGAAAGGCAAAGTTGCGGGAGAGGTATCTGGACCTGTATAGTTTGTGGCGACCAAGATGTTACTAGTTATCAATATTTAGAGGACTTTGGACATAACATGGCATGGACACCAAAATTGCAATGGGACAAGGATGAAGAAACCCAGTGTCCGCTGAGCTGTCATAAGAATTGCAGGGCTTCTACTGCATGCCAAATGGGGCAGATAGAATGGTGTGTTCTCCTGAGGCTGACAATGTCTCGATCAAATTATTCTATCACGTTATTATTAGTTTATGACCATGTCAGTAGAGCACCCTGTTGACCATTGCAAGAGGAGGGCCATGTTGTCCCCAAGGTGTAAGCAATTCAGGGACTTCTGAAGACTGAGATTTTGGCTTGGCTGGTCTGCCTTAATAAGGTGACCAATAACATTGTGTTCATACCAATTAGGTTTTTGATGTTTAAAATGATGCTGAGATTGTTGGATCATTTACTCATACATTGTGAGCTAGCAGGAAGGTGTGGTCCTTCATCCTGGGGTTATTTGGTGCCTATTGGATAGTGCCTCATTCAATGAAGGAACTGCTGGCACAATGGTGCTTTATTCCTTTGCCAAAAGCTAGGCCCCATTCTTTGAGGAATCGCAGTATTAGATGTGCTACGGATGATAAGGATAGTGAGGAATAGTAGGAGATTTAAAAAATAAGAGCCACCCATTTAGTGGTTACCAGATAACATAATGGCTAACACTCATTGTGTGGGCAAGGACACAGAGAAGGAATTTTGTGAATATTCTTTTAGCGATTTGCAAAAGCAATGGGACACCATTGTGAATGGACTTCTGCCTAGGAAGAAGAGTCTTGGTTTGTCGAATAGTGGGTGCCTCCACCTATGGGTACCATGGAGCTGAGCCTTGATGGACCTCCCAGGGTCAACCTTGGCAGTGATTGGGAGTTACCTTTGGGATGATCAAGGCAAAATATGTCATTTTCTGTGTCATTGCCATTATGTGACTCCCATGTGATGAAGGTAAGAGCTTTGCTGATAGGGCTAAGGAGTATAGAGTCAAGATGCAAGAATGGTTTGCGGCGATTCTGTAAATGTTATAATGTGGGAGGAAAAGAATGCTTGTGGAAATTACAAAATGTGTTCTGGGGGATATTTGTTTTTTATATCTATAGAAGACACCTTGTTGGTAAGCCTGGCTTTGTTCTCAAGTTGGATTTTGAAAAGCCCTATGATCATGTGGATTGACAGGTCCTCAACCATGCTATGGTCCTAATGGGTTTTAGCTGAAAATGGCCTTCCTGGATATCGGGAATTGTTTTCGTGGCTTTTCCCCAAGGTATAAAAAAACGATAGGCGGCCAGCGGCGCCCAGCGCCCATCGCCTAGGCGGCGCCCAGATCCTTGGGCGCCCTGTAGTGGGAAATCATCCATTTTTAACCTAGTAGTGGAAAATCATAGCATTTTTAAAAATATTTGCTTTCCTAATATACATATATGCATATATTTGTGTCAAATTTTGTAATTTATTCCATTTCGCAACATGTGTTTTACTTTGGGGGTTCAAAAATAAACCCCATAACTTTTTTGTACAAACTTGGGGGTCAAAATGACCCATTATGCCCTTTTGGGCGAATTTAAAAAGAAATTTCTGCTTGACTTCACTGGGGGCCTGCACAGACTTGGGTGCTGGGCACCAGCCCAGGTAAAAACGCCCGTTTCGGTTTTTTGTTAAAAAACGCCTAGGCACCGGATGGACCATTTTTTTAAACAATGCTTTTCCCTCATAGTTATTGGAGGTCCTCATGACTTTTTCTCCTTGGCAAGGGGCCTCCACCATCAAGACCTGTTGTGTTTCCTCGTTTCGATTATCATAGAAAATTTCAATCGTTCCATCTCCAAAATACAACCAAGGTATGCTCAATGGCTTCTCCACCTCTCATATTGGCCACCCATTTCCCATTTATAATTAGCTCATGACACTTGTCTTCTCTTATGCAACCCCACAACAGGTCAATAATATGTGGTTGTTCATTTAGTGTTTTAGATTCGGTTCTAAACTGCGAAAAACCTAACTCATGAGGATATCCATTCCTCAATCCAAGGTACGGTTCCTTGATAAGAATTGGTGTGGCATTGATACACTACCCAGTGAATACCTGGGCCTCCTGTTGGGCATGGGCAAACCTAATAAGGCTCCATGGAGTCTGCTATTTGAGAGATTTGAATGCAAGCTAGTGGCTTGGAAAATTAGTTTTCTCTCACTGTGGCTGCATAACCTTGATCAAGGCCACGCTTTCCAACATCCTTGTCTTCCAAATGTTTGTGTTCAAAATGCTGGCTTCCATCGAACATAGGCTTTGAATGCGTGACAAAAGAGCATTTTACACCCCACAAATACCATCTTGTTATATGGAAAAGAGTCTGCTTTCCTATGTCCCACATTTCGCTGGGGATCATAAAGGGAACTACAATATTGCATTGCTTGCCAAGAGACTTGGCCACAGAAAACAACCACTTTATGGGAAGCAGTCAAAACTTTGATATGTTTCATAAGTCATCTACCCAAAATGAGAACTGACAAATGAGCTTGGCATGTTTGGAAGGCTATCATCATTAGCTTCCTGGTAGCCAAAACAGAGGATGATGTCCACTTTTCGAAGGACCTATGGCTACACTCCTAATCCCTAGAACAAGAATTTCCAAATCTCTTTCTTATGGCGGCCGACCAGAAAGCTACCATCACGTATTAGTACAACCAACATGGAGGCCAAACCATCTGGACAACTTGGATTCAGTTACAGCCTTAAGGACAGTGAGTGTGATGGGACTAATAGTTTCACCTAGCACTGTGTGGCCTTGACTCTCAGCCAGGCTACTAAGAGTCAAGTTTAGTCTATTCTTACGTGCATCAAGTTACATGCACCACACTCACGCTCACAAAGCACGAACACTGGGTCAAGGGCCGTAGCCCACTTTTATTCAAGCTGTACACAATGTACAATTACAATATGTACGCCACAAATGCTCACCAAGGGTTTGGGCTAAGGGTTTATATAGATCCCGAGTTACAACCTTTTGAAATTCCAACCGAATACAAGTGGTGACCAGCCAATCCGCTTGGCCTGGTTAGGGACACCTGGCAGCTAGTCAGGCTGCCCATGTCTTGAGTGGCTAAACCTCCACACCTAGTCAGCCACCCTCAAGCCATGCTTTGAGGTGAGGGCACCTGGCCTTGTCCGCCTTGTCCTGCCAGTCGAACCAAGGCTCCCACCATCCCTTCAATAAGAGGTGTATACATAAAAAACTGCTATCTATGAGTTCACGTAGTTTGCAGCAAAGTGGCATAGATGCAAGCTGTATGCGCATGAGGCTCCCTGGTGCACTAGGCTGGTGCATGATGCTTGTTGGATAGGGTGTGAGACTAGCAGGTGGGTCAGGTTGGGCGTCTGGCTAGTTGAGTGGTGCATCAAGTGAGGTTTGTGGGCCTTGCCTTTGACTAGCATACGCTCACCTAACTGGGGTCCTGACAAGCCTCCCCCATCAACAGTTTTTGACGTCCTCGTCGGGGGTCTATCGAAGAACTCTCGGATTAGTTCCTCGTACTTCAAGAGGATTGCATCCTTCTCCCAACTTGCTTCTTCCTCAGGCAAGTCCTTCCACTTGACCAAGAATTCCACCCTTCAGTTTTTCTTGCTTTGGCCCAACAACCGTCGAGACAATAGAGCCTCGACCTCATGCTTGAACTGGATCCTTTACATTTGGTGGAGCTCGTACAGCCTGAACCCCACTTGGGTCCTCATCCCTGTGGTAGGGCTTCAAAAAGCTCATGTGGAGCACTGGATACACCTTGATTTGGTCTGGTAGGGCCTACCCGATAGGCCAGCTTGCCTATGCACCTGATCACCTCAACAAAGGTCTTGGATTAGCCCACGATATGGAGTCTTTGCACTGATTTTCTTCCATATAAGTAATGCTCTGTATATTGCCTTTTTTTTGGAGGACATCAGCTGGGGTTTTTTTGTTTGGTGGACAAACTTCAAACTGGGGAGTGTCCGCTGGGCTGAAGATGTTGTTTGATTCGGTTTTTACCTCCTTTGGTTGTTTGTGAAATTCCCAGCTGCAACAGCCGATTAAGGTTTTTGGAGTTGTTTGCAGATCTACAATTTTCTTTGATATCAGTGAAACTGGTGCATGTTATTAGTTTTCTGTTTTTAGTTTTTCTTTTGGTTATTTAAGCTGGAGTTAAGCAGTGCCTCTATGAGGGCATTAATTTGTGCCGGGAAGAAATGTCCTTTTCTTTTGTTGGTGATATATTGTTTCAGGGTGCAGATTTGACCACTAACATTTTAAATTGTCCTCTAACTATTTTTTATTCTTCCAACCAACAAATGGGTGGCAATAACAATTCAAAACCATAGAATGGGGTGGATTATTGAAAAAGTGTGGTCCACCCTGTTTTGGTATATTGGTTCTTTCTAGGCTTAAAGCCAGAAACCCTTTTGATTGTATTTCTTATCCTTGTGCTGCATGTGGAGAAAAATTTTCTGTTGTTTTGGTTATGCATACTGAGTTTTACAGACATGAGGTTGGGCCCGATCGAATTAATATTCGTGTTGCTTGAGGGTTTCATGGATTGGTTGGGGCTTGATTTTCTTTTTTTCCCTATTTAGGTTAGTAATATGTTGATTGCCTTTTTTTTTTGTGTATGATGCAACAGTCCTAGGTGCAATATCTGCTGTAGTTTTTCTTTTTATATTTTTCATTTAATTTTCTTAAGTTACTTTTCTGGGTTTTTATTTCCTTGCTTATTGGTTATTGCATTAATTTGTTTCTGTTGGAGTTGAGAGCAAGGATTCGGAACTATCAAACAGAGCATGATAGCTGTGAAGATCGCACTTTTTGCTTGCACATATCTGCCCTTGCTGTCCCTAAAATGATGAGTCTAGCAATGTCTTTGCTTGTTTGATTTGTTTTTTCATATTAATTTCTGCCCTCTGCCCTGAATGCAGGTTCATCACGGTTTTCTCGATCTTTGTAAGATTTTAAGTGGGTATCCCCTAACTCAAAATGGCTATGGTGCAGGAACGGGCAGGCATTTGGTGGGGCAAGAAGATTCTCGTTCTTTTGCTGTGGTCACTCACTCGAGCTATTATATAAGAGAACATTGTGCAAGATCATTGGAATTGGGGAATCATACTCGTCTTTGCTGTATAAGCCAGCTGTTTATGCTTTGATGGTTGTCGACCATGAATGAGGGCTCACAATTGAACATGCCCATGTAATTTTTTATGAAGTTTTGGCCCCACTTCAGGATGTCAATTGGGTAATCAAAGGAAGACCCAATGCCTGAGATACTTGTTGAGCTTTTCCGGATATTAAAAGATGGATGACGAGGTTTTATTGGCTTCCATGTATGGTGGAATCCATATGGGCAGAATGCTAGGCTCCTCATTAATATTTAAGTTTGGGAAGCACTTGGATCTTTATAGTAAGTTCTTCTTGAAGGTGATTTGGATTTTAGCCATTATATGGCTACTGTGTGGAGCTGGTGATGAGATGACTGATTTTATTTTGGGATGTCTTAAATACATCCGGTTGGAGATTCCTCTGTCCTCTGTAATGTGAATGTAAATGAGCATGGGAATGATTCTTTACCATTCCATTTTTGAGCCCTTCTTTTTGTATATTTTAATTTTCAGCCTTTTCTTTGTCAATATGCTCTTTATTTTGTTTGCCTTCTATAGATTATTATTGATGAAGAGAATGAGAAGTGGGAACCCTGTTTCTGCTTCCGTGAATTTTGGGGATGTAGTTAAAAGTTTATAACCTGTCGGATGGGACGTCAAATTGCTGTTTGCTGGACTCTAATTCAATGATGCCTCCTAGTGGTATCATTCATGAATTTATCTATCTATACTATATGTATATATAGGGGGAATTACACATATATCTGATATTTCAAGCGTTGTTACAATTTCACCAAAACTTTGTACTTATTACATTCAAAATTTTGGATATTACATGTATATTCATTCTTGGGAGCGCCAATTTTTTTTTTTGAAACAGCCCTATTTTTGAATCTGCAATACAAAAAAAAGTTAATTGCCCAATTTTTGGATCTTTAGGATCTAAAATAATAAAAAATCGGAACTACATAGTCCAAAAAACAAATATTGGACTCTTAAATTGTAGATTTTTTATTTTGTAGCTTCCAGATTTTGAAAATTTGAAAATTCAATCATACTTGGTTCTTACAAAATTAAATTTCAGATCTTAAAATCCAAAATGAGTAATTTTGTTATTTTTTAAAAATGTTGGCAAAATGTTCTAATAATGGACATAAAATGGGTAGGTTATTAATAACGAAAAATTTTCGGTCAAAATGTAAAAACACTTAAAATAATGGATATACATAATGTTGTAATAATGGATATAATAAAATGGGTAGAGTAGTAATAACGAAAGTTTTTTTGGTGAAA
>NW_006498062.1:3935841-3991529 GCF_000471905.2 Amborella trichopoda | reverse complement strand
CTATTATAGCTCGCCACGCTACTGTTAGTCTTTTCTATATATATATATATATATATATATATATATAGGGATTTTCTAGAGTTAACAACCCTCCAAAAACCATAGGTTCAAGTTAGAGGGGTTCAAGTTAGAGGGACTCGTGAATTGCCATTTTACATTTACTACCCTCACTATTTGATAAATACATAAGGGTATTTTAGACTTTCGCTAAAAAAAACGAGGGAATTTTGAATTTTGGCCTTTGCTCTCTACCCCCTCTTTGACATGCCCCTGCTCTCTCTCCTCGCCCCTTTGCCTTCCCCATTCTCTCTCTTTCCTTGCCCTCCCCATACTCTCTCTCCTAAAAACATGAGCAGGAAACACTATCCTAAAAAACGCAGGCAGGAAACGGAGATTGAATGGAGGAGTGCCTCTTAGAGAACCCATTAATGAGGTATGAATTATCTTAAAAATCTGGATTTTGAATATGGTATGGATTAATGAGGGAATTCATGCCCTGAAACACTATCCGAACTTGATGATGATGAACTATTGGATGCTCTAAGATTGTTGTTTGTGTTAGAGAGAGAAAATACTGACTGCTGTACTGAGGCTGCATTAGGTGAAAACTCTTGAGGAACAAAATAAACAGTAATGTGATCATGGAATGACGATACCAGAATATCAAAATCATGAAAGAGTAAGATTAAACTCTTTGTTCTTTTTCCACGTAGTTGTCTAAAATTTTGCACTGGTGGTTCTAGTGAGAGAATTCAAAAGCGAGAACTGTACTTCGTATACATCTACATCACAGTGTTTAGTTCTTGCTTTTTTCACATTCACTGGAAGAAACAGAAGAAAAGCATTGATTGATTTTTTGGTGTCGGGTTCTCTCTACATTTCATTTTTCACTGTATTTGTGTTTGTTTAGGTAATTCCAATGCTAAAAACCCAAGCACCTGATATAAATGAAATTACCTCATTATATATATTATCTCATTCGATATATAATTTTTAAAATCCCCCAAAAAATATGAGTTCATATTAGAATCACTCAATTTAGTTTCTGATTCATTGTAGCTACTGCAATTATTGACTTGTTTGTAAATATTTTTGACATGGTCACACAATAAAAGCCCAACTGAGACCCTCTCGGATTGAGCCAGGCACTTTTCAAACAAATTTCTGGTGCAAAAATATGAGTTCCAGAACCCAAAACCAGACAAAAAACTGAGTTTCAGGGGAAAAATAAAATAAAATTGTGTTAAAAAATATACTTGCAAAATCTGGATGCCGCCCTCAATAAATCTATCACCTCGAGTGACCCGGTTGTGGAGACCCCGTTATATGCCTGCCAACATGGTCGAAACAATGGTGTCACCCGCTTGTTCCCAGAAGGCATGGATTAAAGGAATCGGAGAACTACGAACTGTCTTACGACCACTCAGAAAGAGAATAGAGCCCAACAGCACAAAAAGAAAAATACAGATCTATTCAACGGCTCTCGATTGCTCTTGATTTTAGACCGGCAACCCCATATCAACCCACTGACCATGTGAAGAATAATCAGCCCCCAACAGTTGCGTACCCATGATAGAATGGTCATCAGTGGCAGTGGAGGGTTGATATCAATTCTGGCCAAGTTCAGGCCAGAAATCCTTGCAACTTCCTCCAAAGTTAACGTTGTCTCACCTGGAGGCCAGAAATCCTTGCAACTTCCTCCAAAGTTGGCGTTGTCTCACATGTAAGAAGAAAGAAACTGTTCGTCTAATAGTTGAACCTCTCAGCAAGAGCTTCAAGGAGTGGAAAGTTCACATGGAAAGAGGCCATGCTCAAGATGCGTATCATTGAAATTGAAGCCAGAGGGGCCATGAGCTCGGGCCACTGCCGAGCAAAAAGAAATCATTCTCGGAACCAGGGTCCGATGATAGGAAAGCCATTGACGCATCGGGTAACTTCACCCAACCGAAGGCCCTGAGAAATACGACAGGGAAGACTTTCAGGGAAGTGACCCTAGGAAAAATAGGGGAGTCCTCCTCCTCCTCTCTTCTGTCGTCAACTCGCTCGAGAGCATTCCCCTTGCTCGAGGAGATCGCATTGTTCTTCTTAGGAGACATAAAAGCCTAAGGATGGGTGCAATAAAATCCTGTAAAAACAGAGGGAAGATGATGAAAAAGGGAGAGAATGAAGGTGAGAGGAAGAAAATTGAGTTTGAAAGATGAGAGTGACAATGGCCGTGTCGCCTAGCTTGTGAGGGCGACACCACTGGTGTCGCCCATACATTTTCGTCAAAAGTTGTATTTTTACGTTTTCCAGAAAAATACACTTAATAATAATAAAAAAAAAGAGATTTTTTTAGGTGGGCGACACCAACTGTGTCGCCCAAAATGTTTTTCCCCGAAACTTTTCCCACTCAATTTTGGGGACTTCCAAGAATCAAACACGGTTTGTCATGTTTTTTTTAATGATCATTTTCAAACATTTTTACTAACTTTTTTTAAAAAATATTCCACGGTGGCATGAGCCTAAACTACCAACCAAGTTTTCAAAATTCCAAAAAAATCAAAAATAAAATTAAAAAGAGAGAACACTCGGTGGCATGAGCCTAAATTGCTAACCAATGTCTGATCCAAGGCACAACCACCCTGGTTCAATGGAAAAATGTCAAACTCATGCGATGTTAAAGAGCCCAGACAGAAAAAACATCAAACTCATGCGACGTTAAAGAGCCGAGACAGGAAAAACGTCAAACTCGTGCGATGTTAAAGAGCCGAGACAGGAAAAATGTCAAACTCGTGTGATGTTAAAGAGCAGAGACAGGAAAAATGTTAAACTCGTGCGACATTAAAGAGATGAGACAGGAAAAATGTCAAATTCGTATGACGTTAAAGAGCCAAACTAGGTAACGTCTAGCCTCGTATGATGTAAAATGTCAGATGTGTTTAGGGCACAGCCACCTTGATCAATGTGTTCAGGGCACAACCACCCTGTTCAATGTGTTTAGGGCACAACCACCCTATTCAAATGTCTAGCCCCGTATGACGCTAAAGGTCGGGTATATCCAGTTCAACTTCAAACTCATGCGATGTAAAAGAGCCGAGACATGTAACGTCTAGCCCCATATGATGTAAAATGTCGAATGTGTTCAGGGCACAACCACCCTGTTCAATTTTGTTCTGGTCACAATCACCTTGTTCAATGTGTTCAAGGCACAACCACCTTGTTAAAATGTCTATCCCTATATGATGTAAAAGGGTCGGGTGTATGGTCTATCTCTGCATGACGCTAAACTGCTTAGAGGACTCTATGGTTGTAGGAGTTAAAACTGCTAACCAACTTTTTTTTTCAAAATATCTTTCTCTTTTCAAAATTTTCACTATATGTCTATGATTTCAAAAACTTTAATTTCTTTGTTAAAATAGTAACATGTCCCTACTCCGGATTTTATTTTCAAATCCCCCTGTTTTCAAAATTTCTAAAACATTTTTTAAAACGAAGGGGCTTGGACACCCGTATATGATGAATACCGCGTTGCTATGTTTGCCGTGTTGCAACTCTCTTCAGATTCAGCCAAACAAGTCTCTTCCTATAGGAGGTCTTTTCCTATAAATAGCCTTAGGAAACCCTAAGGAGATCAAAGAAAATGTCAGGGATAAAAATTTCATTTTGTGAAAACCCCTGAAGTCAAGTGGCATGGCCAGAAAATCCAACTCAAGTTTCAAGCTTGTGTAACTCACCGACAACGGCGGAAACCGTAGGAGGAAAAATGCCTCAGGTGGGTGAGTTCGGTGAGCATAATGACTTGGAGGGATAGGTGGTGTACCCTTTGACCACGTGATGTCAGGATGAAATTTAAAATGTCTACTTTATCTTTGACGTTCACCTGCCCCTCAAAGGACAGGGAATGCTAGAGTGTCTACTTCTTTGCCACTCGCTGGTCCCTCGAAGGATAGGGAGTGCCAAAGAGAGGCAACTGTAGACACCCCATTTTTAAAACTGAAAAATTCTATGGTTTCTGAACCATTAGGACCAAATTATCCTAGTAAATCCAAATCCATAGTTCACACAACCTATCTTGTGGCTCAGAAGCAGTCTGCTTGCCCGGAATCCTACAAAAACCTTGTTATGACCCAGATTTATGTAAATGCCCTATTTTACCAAAAAAATATTAAAAATAGTAAATAAATCCATTTTGATCCAAATTTTCTCATAGATCTTCACAAGAGGCTGAGGAACATACCCAAAGTGAAAAATCTCAATTTGGACCAAAATTGGTGTGTACGACATTTGGCATTCCACCGAGGCGGCATGGGTCGTGTCATCCAGGTGACACAACCCGTGCCACCCAGGGGGCAGGGGTTGTGTCGCCCAGGCGACACAACCTCTGCTGCTTAGATTCGTACCTCCAAAAGCATGTTTTTGACTAGGGGCATTTGTTTGTTGCAAGAGGATATCCTTCCTAATGGATTTTGACCCATATAAACTCTCTTTTCATGGAATTTCAGGGAAGGGAGAGAAAAACCCTAGCAGAGATGAAGAATACGATTGAGGAGCGAGAGAAAAACCTAGAGAGAGGGATGGAAACCCTAGAGCTTCAGAGAGATGAGAAACCCTAAAGCTAGCCTCCGGGTACTTCAACCCTAAAATCTACGACACTTAGAACCATCTATAGGGCACAACCACCCTATACTAAAGAGACATGCTGGTTAATAACCGGATCAGAGAGACAAAAGAGGACCAGTTCTGATATGGGAAAGCCCTAGAAGGCTCGGCAGTCCCGGGCCATCCGACCTGGTTTGGTATCATTTTCCTTTCTTCATTTTTTATTCTTCCTTACTGTTTTAATTCCATTTTAATCTGCTTATTCGCTTTAAAATCATGTTTTGGATGCTCTAGATCATGCTGGCCTTGCCACAGATCTGAGAGCAGATCTGCTCGTTTTCATGCAGATTTGGTCTTAGATCTGAATTCGATTTGTCCCACTTTCTTTACCATTTTATTCATTGCATTTTCATTTAATTTAAGGTGTTAAAATCGAGAGATCTTCATCGAAATATTTGTCTGATTTTCATCATAAACAAGTTTAGACCATGGTACTAAGACTTTTAATGTCATACCGCTAGGACGTAGACTATGGTTTAAGGTCATATAGTTTGGACCGCGGCTATGTAGTTTAAAGTCTTGCAATTAGGACCATGAAATTTAAGGTTGTGCAACTAGACCTTCGCTACAGTTTTTAGGACATATAGTTTGGACCATGGAGTTTAAGGTCGTGCATCTAGACCAAGGCTGTGCAGTTTAAAGTCATGCAGCTCAGACCATGGTGTGGATTGCCAAGTAGGTGAAGCTCCATGGGGAATAGGTATGTGGATAGTAATTTGATTCCCTGGAGGTAAAATGATAGTAGGGGTTTTAGATGGGAAGCAGACTTCACTGGGGATTAGGAGACAAGTGTGACTTCCCTAATGGTGAAAGCTGGAAGTCCATGGAGGGATTGGCTCATGAGAGGTAACCCCACTTCTTGAGGGTAGGATAGCTTGATGTGAGATTGACCCATAGGGGATTAAAGGGGAAGCACGACCCTAACTCCACTGGGGATCAATGGGCTGTAGTACAGGTGTAATTCCTGCTCTTAACTCCATTGGGTATGGTAGCAATGGCGTGCTCATAACTCCACTGGGGATAGTGGTGAGACATGCATAGTGGTGACTAGGGTGACTAGGGTTTAGCACGCGTGGAACTAGAACATGCGTGGCGCCAGCATGACGAGTGCAACACACACGACAATAAACTTGGAAAAACAAGCGGCGCTGATCATAGAAGAACACAACCAGTGCTGGGTCATTGAGGGCACATCTGGTGCTAGATCATTTAAAACACAGTCGGCACTGATTCTTTAAGAATACAATCAGCGCTGGTATTCGAGAACACAACCGGCGCTAAATCATTTAAAACACAGCCGACACCGGTTCTTTAAGAACTCAGTCGGCATTGGTATTTAAGAACACAGCCGGCGCTGGGTACAGGCTAATGTTTAGGACTTCAGCCCATGCCCGACCCGATCTTGGTCTTGAGTTTTCTTGGTCAGTGGTAGACTTTCATTCGGGCTCGAGTCTGATCCCGACCAGATCCAGCCCACCATCGTTTGACTTCAGGGACGTGACTGACATTATTAGATTGTTGGGGACACTTCAAGGAAACTTCGTGTATATAAAGGGGTAAATCCCCATCCTTACCATTTCACCAAGGGTAAAAACAACTATGTATTTTTTAGCAGTGGGGGTGAAAGAGTTCCCGGCGAGAAGATTCCAGCTGAGAGGGTAGAACACCGGCAAGGGAATAGGGACCAAGGAGTTTTACCGAAGTATGCCGGAGTTTCGGTAGTGGTATTTGGGCTACTAAGGAAGGTGAGAAAGAGTGGAATCAGCAGAGGGCTGCCTGAGAACTTTCACTGGTTTTTTAGTGGTTTTCCAGAGAAACGCAGGAAGGGGAAAGGTTTCTCAGTGATTTTTTTGGAGGGAAAAGGGAGTTTCCAATGAGAATGCGAGAGGTCGCAAGGAGGCAAATGGCTACTTGGAGACTAAGGATCGTGAAAGGCGAGTAGTTACTAGAGATGAAGGGTCACTGGGAGGAAAACGAGGGGCCTCATGAATATCCCTCGAACTGGCAAGCTCTAGGGATCCCTAGAGATAGCAGCCGATGACGTTTCGCCAAAATTTCTAACCATGAAACAGAGAACTAGGAGCATCTTTGATAAATTCAGTTCCATATTTGAATGGGATGAGGGCCGATAGGTCCCTGGTTCTGAGAAGCATCCCACACAGGACCTGAACGTGCTAATTGAGAGTGGTCCTCATAGTAGATTGGCTGAGGGCCCCTCTCAAGGTAGAATTCTGAAGCGCCCGCTCCTTCTTCGGTAAGGGGAAAGAAAAGAAAACTGCTACTAACATTCGTGTGTCGTCTCCAGTTAGTGGGTGTACTCGGAGGTGTAGGGGTGTCAATCTTCCTGTGATCTCAGAATTGGGAGGTAGTTCTTCCTCCTCAGATCATTTAGCAACTCCACCTGTGTCACCTTCTGCGCTTTCTCCACCGTCTTCTATTTCTCCTGAATATCTTCTTCTTCTTCAGAGAATGAAGCAACGACTCCAGCCCTTCTGAGCCCATTATTATTCCTTCTGACCAGGAAGTGACTCCGAATCTTGGGGAGGCACCTCTGAGTCCAAGGGCCGTTCCTGAGTTAGAGCCAGCTCAGATGGAGACTGACGAGGCTGGAGGTCCCGAAGCAACTACTTTAGGAAAGGAATCTGATGCCGATGTGGCCTTTATACTTCAGAGGTTTAATTCCCGACCGAGGCAGAGGCTATGATTCAAGAAGGGCTTGTAGTTAATGATGCCCCTCAGTATCATGAGGCCGCTGCCCCCAAGGGCACAGATCATGAAGATGAAGGGGTTGAAATTTTTGTGGTTGAGGTTCTAGCTACTGAGGGTGGAAGCTAGATGGAAGAAACCATGGATGGGGCTGAATTGGCGATTGGCGAAGGTCCAAGGGAAGAGGCAGCTTCTAAACTTGCCAATGTTGATGCGGTAGTTCAGGAGGGTGAGAAGCATAGGGAGCAGGTTTGTTTGGAGGCCGCTAGGATAGAAGCGGAGGCCCTCATAGGCGAGGGTGAAGGCAGCGGAACTGGTGTTGAAGAATCCAGGCAGGTTGAGGCTCGGGCGGCCTCTAGGTTTAAAGTGCACGAGGGTCTGGGCTTTGCCATCGTTTCAGAGGAGCCAGTGGCTCAGATGGCTATTACTTCGACAAGCCTGATCCTTGAAGCCGAAGTTTCTTCAACTGTTGTAATCCCAGCAGAATCATCTAGGCCCATCTTTAGCGGGGTTTCTGGTATGATTGCAAGCATGCTTCGAGCAAGCTTTCAAGGCTTGAGGGAGTTGCCTTTCAATGAGCTGGGCGAGGCTTAGGCCAAACTAAGGGAATTTGTTGTGACCGCTACGATTGGGAGTGCACCAGAAGTCCTTTCCCATTTTGATGCAACCATGAATGAGTTGGAGACCTGGCGGTCCAGAATACTAAATCATGAGGCAGAAATCAGTAGGCTAGCCTCCTTGGAGGAGTTGATCTTGTGTCGTCACGAGAAGATAGATTCTTGCATTGAGAAGAAGGCCACGATAACTGGCCGTCAATTGGATCTCAAGAGGGAGATGCAAGGTAGCTATTAGAGAATGATCGAAATTAGAGAGGAGATGCGACTATTGAGGCAGGAATTTGCTGGTCTTAAGACGGAGATGGTTTAGAGGAGGGCCATGGAGGCCTCTTTGGTTGCAGATTTATCCAAACTCGATCGCAACATTGAGTCCAAAATTGTGGCGATGGAGGAGGAGACTCAAATGGTGGCCGAACTGTAGGAGCGTGTCCATGGCACCAAGACTTCTCCTGTAGCGTGCAGCGCAGAGATCAATAAGATGATTGATCATTTTTTAGAATGTCTTTTATTTTACCAATACTTGTAAAAAGTTTTAACTCATAAATAAAGTGCTTTTTCTCTTCTGGCTGACTTCGCTGCATGATTTCAGTCTGTTCTTACTTTGCTACACCTCATGTGCTCCCTTTTCTTCGAATGCCTCTCGACATTTTTATTATCTCAAGAGGCTAATACCCTAGGCCTTGTTTAGTCCCATGATCGGCTGTCGTGGCTTGGATAGCTTTGAAATGGGGAGTCGTTGCTTTTTCTCCTCTTAATATTTGATTGGCCAAGGGCTCATAATTCATTTTCCTCATCATTTGATGAGTCTATTCACTGTAAGTAGTCCAATCCGGAGGGGCTTTGGCTTCCATCAGTGGTGCATTTACTTCAAACCCATTATATCTTTTGATCTCCGGCACGAACCCCTCGAGATGTTTCCAAGCAATACGCATAACCTCAAATTGGCTCTAGAGACTGCGAACTTCGCTTCTTAACTCTGCTAGGGGATCCTGCTCTTGATGGGAAGAAGACTGTCCTTTGTCAAACCGTTCTCCTCCTACCAGATCAGAGAAAAGTAGAACTTTCGGCTGGTCACTGGTCCAAGGAGCATCCTTTATACTTATAGCAATTGAATTTTGAAAAAATTTGAGTGGCGCTTGACGCGCCACTTCTTCTTCCAAGAGTGCAATGGGGATATACAAGAATTTTTGATGGTCCGACGTATAGGTGATGTTTGGAGCTGGGAATTCTATCCCCATGACTTGCTCAATCTCAAGAATTACCTCTGGTTCATCTTTCGACCAAGGTGGCTTAGAACTGGGGGTAAAGGGAAAGAACTCCTTTTCAAGTGAAGAAGGAGTTTCTTCAGGGATGATGGTTGGGACTTTAGAATGAATAGGGGTTAGAGGTAAAATTCTGCCTTGTTTTTCTTCCTCTTTGAACATGTTCACTAATGTTCTCCCAACATCCTCAACATCTTCATAAGATGAAGATGCTGTCTTGATTGTAGACTTGTGACCTCCATCATTCAGCTTCTAAGGCAACACAAGATCTGTGAAGTAATATTTAGCATCGGCGTAGTGAGTTTCGACTATAGGGAACAATCTTTTGTCATATAGACCATAGGCTATCTCCCATCTCCACTATACTTGAAGCAATGGTGCAACATCGATGGAACCACCCCTGGTCATAGAGCCATGGTTGACCGAGGAGAAGGTCATAGGAAGTGTCAGTGTGACTACATGAAACTGGGCATAATTGTTCAGCTCATCGATCTTAAAACGAAGGCGAACTGTGGTAGCTGGCTTCTCTCCTAACTGGTTGAACCCTTGAACTATGACGTGGGATGAAGTAAGAACTTTGGAACCTAACCCTAATCGAGTAAGGATCCTCCTCGAAATAAGGTTGACTGCCAACCCTCCATCTAACACAATTTGGTTGATGGGGAATGCATGTAATTTGCCAGTGACAAAGAGAGGGTGATTATGAAACTTTTCTCCTAGCTGCAGATCATCTTTTGAAAAGGTGATTGGCGTACATCCATCTAAAATCATTGAGCCCACTTCAATAGGTTCTACTTAGGTCTCGTATACCTCTGGGTTAGAAAGAGCTTGAATCAAAGCCATTCGATAATCATTATAGAGCATGAGGGTGTTGTAGATACTGAGTAGAGATGGAAGCTTCCGTAGATGCCCTATCACATCATATTTCACATTTTCTTGATCAAGGCCTTATGCTCCTAGTTCTGCCATTAGTTTGGGTGGTATGTTGGGTTGAGGTTTTGGAAGTGATTGAGTATATGGGACCAGAGGTGTCCCAGGGAATTGGAGGATAGGTGGATTGTTTGAGTTATTGGGATTGGAAAGGCACCCAGGGAGTTGTAAGATAGGTAGATTAGTCCTTGGATTAGGGGGCAGTGGCAGACTAAGGAACTTCAAGGTGCCCGACTTCGGCGGTGGAGGTTGCAGCGTCCTCCCCGATATGAAATTTATCTGTCCCGTGATGGATGTTGCTCCTAAGATTTCTACCATGTGGCGAGCTTCCTGAGAGTAGAAACTTTCCCCTCTTGACTCTCTGTATTTGCTCAAAGTCGGGCTTAGGGGCCCATTGGGGTTTCTCTGGCTTTCACGTTTTGTGCTTCTTTGAAGAAGGTGGCTCTGCCTTGACTTTAGCTGTTAAGGCATCAGAAATTGTTAGGAATCCTGCTGCCTATGCCAGGGTCTTTGTCAATCATTTATGTTGCATCCTTCTTATGTTGATCCCTTCGAATTCTCTATCGAGAGCCTCGAAGTCCGGGCATATCGAGGTCGTACATGCAAAAGACATAGAAGAGGAAGGATGAGAAGCAGAAGAAGAAGAAGGAGAAGGGTTAGAAGGTGGGGGACTTTTAAGGTCATTCCCCTCATCAGACCGATTTGGACAGATTTTCACGTCATCGCCAGGGTCGGAAGTGTGCAGGGGGTCTTTTAGGTCTTTCCCATGCTTAGACTGGTGGGGAGTGCTTTAAATGTTGTCACCCTCATTGGACGTGCTCTGAGTGGAAGATGACTCTGGGAGGTCCTCTCAATGAGAAGCAAGGAGGATAGTGTTTGGGATGAAATCCAGTAAATTTGGCACTAGGGGAAGGGGCCTGAGAAATTCTTGCTCAAGTGGCGGTTGAACCGTCTTGTTTTTCTAGCGAGCAGCCCTTGGTGCCCATCTCCTTCTGGTTTTCAGTGGTGGTGTTTGATGCGTCTCACTAGGCTTGTGAATGGCCTTAGCTTGGCGAACTGCTTCTTGTCTTAAGGACTTGAGTCTGCTTTGCCCGTGGTGTACTATCCATGGATGGGAAGTTAAGCGTTCAGTAGAGTATGAATCTTTATTAGGAAGATCCTGTGCTGGGAGGTCCTCTTGCATTAGCAGAATAGTGGCTTGGGGGTCACTTACTGGGACGTTGTAAAACTCCCGGCATTCCCTTATTTTCTTTGCCAATATATCATGGAAACGGGTGCATTCTCATAGGTAGTGACCGATACGGGCACCAACGGTCCACAGTGCCCTTAGCAAGGCATCGGGGTTGCCTTGCCTGCTTCAGTGTGATTATGCCTTCCTAAAGCATTATAACAAAGAAGGCGTGAAGGATGTCAGGGGCTGCATCTTCTTCTTGGACGGTTACTGCTTGGGAGGCATTAGCTGTCCCAAAGGCCTTCTTTAAGTCTTCAAGATTTATCTGACCCTTCTGAATCAGGGCCTCGATAATATCTTTCAGTGTGTAGCAGTCATTTGTGGGGTGATTGTTGCTTCGATGGGAAGCACAATAATTTGCCTGAGTGTCAAGTCTAGCTTACTTAGGGAACTTGGATTTTGGAAGCTGAATCATATTTTGTTCCAATAATAACCGGAATAGTGCAGGGACCCATTCCTTCTCAAAGGGGTGGACCTTGTTCCTATGCCTGGTGAAATAATCACCCCGATCAGGGTTGGCCGGCGGGGGTACTCAGTTGTACGACTATTATTGCCTGCCTGCCTGCCTGGGGAGCTATCTTCGTCGTGCTCACCCCTTTGGAGAGGTTCAAAGTTTGGGAGGGAGTCTTCTTTGGATTAGTGACCATGACGGCTGCACTGATTACTCCTTTTTGTTGGCTGCCCTGTGTGTTGGTTCAAGAGCTATCATTGCCCCGGTTGTAAGCTGATCTTGAAGACGGTTGTCGTGACCCACCATTGTGGCGTGATAAAATTTCTATGAGGACTTATTTGGAGATCAATTCTGACATGGACGTCGGATTAGAGGCCTCAACATGTAGAATGATCTCGGGTCGCATGTTTCGCATGCAAGTTTGGACTGCTTCCTTCTCGGGCATAGGACTACGATGGCGAGCAGCCAAATTTCTCCATCTTTATATGAATTGGTCTATGAGCTCATAGGGGTCATGAGTCTGGGTGAGAAGTTTGATGGTTTGAACCTCTCTCTCGACCTCATAGAAGCATTGATAGAACAATTTTTCCATTTCCTCCCATGTATGTACCGATTTGGGGGGAAGTCAAGCATACCATTGAAAAGCTGGGCTGTCAAAGGTTTCAATAAACAGACAGAGAAGGAGTCTCCCATCAGCCACTATTTCTTGACATGCTGCCTGAAAGTTGGCGATATGCTGATTCAGGGATGTGGTCCCGTTGAATAGGGGAAACTTCCCTTTCTTATAATATGAGGGAAACGACACCTAGTCAATATATGAAGGGTATGACCTTTGATAAGGAAATGCGCCCTGTATCCTCGAAATTTGCCTATTCTTTGAGCTATGGGGTCGCCATAGCATCGATGTCTTCATGTGAGATGGGGTGAGGGACATAATTGTCCTGTGAGGTAGAGGGAAGGGGCTGTGTTGGATGTGCACCATCAAAGTGATGGGAATTGACCTCATGATTAGCTGATTAGTGTGCAATGTCTATACGATCGATCTTTTCCATCATCGAACGCATATCCTCAAACTTGTTCATGCGGTCTTCTTGTGAGTCAGGTTCATCTACAACCATCATGTTAACTGTTTCTTCAGGGGGTCAACCCCTTGCTGCGGTTGAGGGCTTGCGACCTTGACGGGTCGCACGCGGCAGATCAGTCAGCAGGGGGTCAGCGTGCCCTGATTGACTCAACTTTTGTATGCCGATCTTGTAAGGATCGGTTCTCGATGGTCTTGAAACCGTGGCTAATGAGGGGTTGGGTCACTTTCAACAACATTAACTACAGTACAAGGCTCATGGAGCTTGTCTTCAAGCTTCGTCATCTGAAGAGGGTAGAAGGGGTTCAAGCTAAGAGGGTCATCAGAGCTGGTTGCCCCGATAGCCTTGGTGACTTGCTTGGTTAGAATTCGCATACCCCTATCATGTTTAGCCTCGAGGTTTTGATGGACCTCACACCAAAACTGTGAATCGGGACTGTGGCTAGTCAGCTCTTCTTGCACAAGAGAGAGTTATCTCCATCAGGTGCGGCAAAGGATGAGGACCAAGGACTAGAGTCATCTTTGGCCGGGGACAATGATAGACTCGATTTTCCATTAGGTCTTTTCCCCGAGCTCTCTTATAGGGTCAAGAGACATGACGAAATGATAAGGCTGGTTCAGGATGGTACTCTTGGGGAAGGTCTTCGAGTACCAAGGCTGAAGGTGCTTACTCAAAGAAGGAGGAGTAGGCAAAAGCATGGTTGACTCTTGAGGACGGCTGAGTAGAGGGCAAGGGGCTGTCTGAAATGATGACGCGTGTGCGCCCCTTGAAGAAGGATCACGGGTGACCTGGGGGTCAGCCCTAGCTTGAGCAAGTGGTTTGGCCTTAAGAGGTTGAGAACTGCAAGCGGGTGTTTGTAAGGGAACAGGTTGAGGCCTGCCCCTTACAGGGTGGCTTGTGTGTACTGAGTAGGAAGATGAGGAGGTTGTCTCCTGTGTACTGGAGTTAGCGCAATGACGGGGTTGCCCTGAGCAGTGAGATGCATGTGAGCAGCGTGTGTCAGATCTGGCCTTGAGAGGTCTGATCCTGAATGCTGACTCGAGGTAACACAAGGGTTGCCCAGAGGTGTGGCTCGAGTGGGTGACCCAGGAGTTTTGTGGTGTGTGTGAGGGGTGGAGGCTGTAGGGCTTTAGGGAAAGAAACTCGTTTTGGTGCAGGAATGTGGGGGGTAGCCTTTCCACAGACACAATGGCAGCTTGCTTGCCTTTTGCAGAGAGGGACTGAGTAGCCTTCCAGCGTACATTGGCAACACGATTGATAAAAGACTTGTTAGTGGCTGGGTGCATGCTGTGAGCAGTGGCATGTGCACCACCTATGTAGGGTGCCTTGGTGGAGGTTCCACCAGGGCAAGGAGATGGCAACTTAGGGATTTTAGGTCCCTCCTCATGCCAATCCCAGTTAAGACCTGGGAGCTAGACTTGGGGTCTTTGCTCAAAAGAAAGGTTGGGAATGAAGTTAAAAGAACTTATTCCCTGGGGACACTAGCGAATGTGGGGATGAGAAAATCACCGATTCGGATGAATGGGTTACAGAACCCAGCAGCCATAAGTGATGTGTGAATATAGAAAATAAAAGGAGAAACTTAGCCAAACAAGTACGATCCGACTAAGGGGTAATAAGTCCCTAGTGGAGTCACCAAGCTGGTTAGGTGCCTGATGTCACCCTTCGGATCTGGATGATCGGGCGGCACGCGTCTCAGGTTTCAAGGAGACCCAGGACTTTTGAGATCGCTCTCTTAGGAACCTTGTTAAAAAACAAGGGCAGGTATTACCAACCGATAGAGAGGAATTTAAGGTGGATTAGGGACTTACTCAGGCTGGCTCGTGTGGGCACCTTCTTAAATCACAAAGAAAGCCCCCTAGTATTAAACTGGTTCGGAATCGCCTCGCTTACTTGTATTCTCCTGTTTCTGTAATCATACACATATGGCAAATATTATAAGGCAGGTGGGTCAACAGACCTCACCTTACCTCTTTGGTGAACGTACACAAGCATGCACATTCAAAAGAAGAGAAGAATGAAAGAAGAAAGATGGGGGAGAGAAGAATTTGCCTAGGAGGGGAAATCAACACAGTGACTAAGCTGATCAGTAATTGGTCTAATGTGGCAGTAAAACAGGCTCGGTAACTCAGAACGGTTCAACAAGATTACTACTAGATGTCTACCAATACTGACTAGCTAAACACGATGGTTAGTCTGTCATGGCAATAAAGCGGGCACAATAATTCTGACATAATGACGTTATGGCTAGGCGACAAGACTACCATAATAGGCTAATCTCAAGCCCTCTTTAATAAAACAAAATAATAATAGAAATAACATATATCATAAAGAAAAACATAAGAACAGTAAGATAAGAGAATAAGGGAAAAGAAAGAAGGAGTGGGAAGAGAGAAAGAAAAAGAAGAATATGAGGGAAGAGAGAAAAACACAGATGGTGCTAAGCGTCGCTGGCTGTATTAGGAGGACTCAGTCGGCACAGAGCGTTACCGACTGGGTTAGACAAAAAAGAGAGAGGTAACACCATCAGCACTAAACATCGCTAGCAGTGATAGATAAAGAAGAGAGAGAAGATGCAGTCGACGTTAGACTTCGTCAACTGTTTTATACGAGAAGAGAGAGAGGATACAGTCAACGCTAGACTTTATCGACTTTGTTGGATAGAGAAGAGAGAGGATGCGATCAGTGCTAGGCTTCACCTACTGTGTTGGATAGAGAAGAGAGAGAAGATACAGTCAGTGCTAGACTTCACCGAGTGTGTTAGACGAGAAGAGAGTGGATGCAATCAGTGTTGGGCTTCACCTACTGTGTTGGATAAAGAAGAGAGGATGCAGTCAGTGCTAGGCTTCACCTATTGTGTTGAATAAAGAAGAGAAAGAAGATATAATCAGTGCTAGGCTTCATCTACTATGTTGGATAGAGAAGAGAGAGAAGATGCAGTCGGTGCTAAGCTTCACCGACTGTGTTAGACCAGAAGAGAGAGCGGATGCAGCCGACGTTACGCTTCACCGACTGTGTTGGATAGAGAAGAGAGAAGATGCAATCGGCACTAGGCTTCGTCAAATGTGTTAGATCGAGAAGAGAGAGGATGCAGTCAGCACTAGGCTTCATCGATTATATTGGATAGAAAAGAGAGAGAAGATACAGTCGGTGTTAGGCTTCACCGATTGTATTAGACGAGAAGAGAGAGATGTAGTCGGCACTTGGCTTTACCGACTATGTTAGATGAAGAGCAGAAAGAGAGATAGAGTGAGAAGATGAGAGGGAGATAAAGATGAGAAGAATGGAGAGAGATTGAGATGAGAAGAAGAGAGAGAAAGAGAGATAGGGATGAGAAGAAGAGAGAGAAAGAGAGATAGAGATGAGACGAAGAGAGGGATAGGGATGAGAAGAAGAGAGAGAAGGAGAGAGAGAAGGAAAGATAGAGATGAGGAGAGAGAAAAAGAGGAGGAGAGATAGAGATGAGAAGAGAGAAAAAGAGGAGAGATAAAGATGAGGAGAGAGAAAAAGAGGAGGATAGATAGAGAGGAGAGAGAGAGGGGTAGAGAGAGGGGAGAAGAGAGAAAGTTACCTTACTGAAGGGTACGAGCCCTTTTCTTCTCTATCCTCTCTCTCCAAGATGCACCCACGAGTTCATGAGGAAATTGAAATTTTATTGATCGTTGTGTGAAATGAACCGAAGGTCCTTTACAATTTGGCTTTGCATGCTTATATAGAATTGGGCTAAAACATGGGTGTACACCCAAAACTACCTAAAATTGAAGATAATTACAATTTAATTGAATTTAAATAAATTCTAAAAATAGGTAAAAAGGACTGTTTTGTCTTTGCTGCTGCTCGAGAACTTGTGTGATCTTTCATGATTGATCCAGGGTTGTTCGAATGCCCGTTTGATAGAAAGATGATTATTTTCTTGTGGGGTTGGGCATGGCGATCGATTTGATATTAACTTCGAGCCATGAATCATGTTTTTACGCCATGATCATGAAACTTTAATTTTGGATGAATCTTGAAAACTTTGGATCGATTGTGTTCTCGTTCCTTGATGTTTCTTTCTAATTTCTTCACTGAATCACATTGAGCAAGCCGTCACGATAATGTTGCAACAAATGTAGTTAGACTTCGCGTCCGAACAAAGATTTGATCGTCTTGAGGTTTTGACCAAAATCTTAAAATCTGACAGCTGAAAATTATAGCAGCTTTGATGCCTTCGTATGTGAAATCCAACTGTTCATCGTACGTAAGGTTCGGACCAGAGATGGCCACGAACCTTACGCACATAATGCAATTGGTTTCGTGCCTATAGGGTATGCGAGCATCGTGATTTGGCCGACAGAGTAGGGCGTGCTGTTGCTGAATTTTTTGTAACTTTCTTCATGGATCAGTAACTTCTCTCTAGTTTTTCTCTCTGTTTGGACATCGTCTGGGGGCGTACTAGATATCGATTGCTCGTCTAGATGAGATGAACATGCTCACAAAATTTGAGCACGATTCAACTTGAATTGAGTGAGATATGGGCCTCGAAAGTGATTGTTATTTGTAAAAAACAACCACTTTTGATGGTGTTTGGATGCAGGGTGGCCACAAGGGAACAGTGTGCAGCCTACCCCTTTTCAATATTTTACCCTTAACATTTTCTTGGAGTGCACAATTAAGCTAAAATTGTTTCTTTATGTTCACTACCTTAGACATGTTTGTTCGCGATGAAATTTGACAGGTGGCCTTCTAGAGTGATGATGAAGATTACGACCAATTATGGGGCAATTATGAGACTATCGAAATTTCTACTAATTTTGTGGGCTTTATTGAACTGGTTCCTTCTTTATTCTGCACAGGGACCTAGGTGTTGAAAAATGCATTCAAACACCGCCCAAATATGTACTGAGTTTGAGGGAAGCCGAGCATACCACTGGAAAGCCGGGCCATCAAGGGTTTCAAAACCCTGAAGGAGAAGGAGTCTACCATCAGCTGCCATATTTTGACATGATGCTTGGAAGTGGCAGGTATGCTGGTTTGAGGACACAGTTCCATTGAACAAGGGAAACTTCCCTTTCTTGTAATATGAGGGAAACAAAACCTGGTCAATGTATGAAGGGTACGACTTTGGATAAGGCGTTGCACCCTGTATTCCCAGGATTTGTCTGTTCTTTAAGCTATGGGTCACCATAGCATCGATGTTTGCCTGTGAGATGGGTGAGGGACAGAATTGTCCTGTAGTTGGAGGGAAGGGGCTGCCTTGGAGGTGCATCATCTGAGTAATGGAAATCGACCTCATGATTAGCCGAATGTTGTGCGACATCTATGCGATCAATCCTCTCCATCATAGTGAGCACCATCTCTTCAAATTTATTCATGCGCTCTTCTTGAGAGTCGCTAGGTTCATTTATAACCATTACACTGACTATTTCTCTGGGGAGGTCAGTGTTAGTCGCAGTTGAAGGCTTCCGGACCTGACAAGTTGCATGTGGCAGATCGGTCAGCATGAGATTAGCATGCCTCAACTGGACTCGAGTCATGTATGCCGATTGCGTGAGGATCGATTTTGGACGATCTTGGGACCGTGGCTGCTGAGTACTGGTTCGTCTTCTTCAACACTAACCACAGTGTAGGGTTCATGGATTTCTTCTTCAGGCTTTATCATATGAAGAGGGTAGAAGGGGTTCAGGTGAAGAGGGTCATCAAAGTTGGTTGTCCAGACCATCTTAGTTGCTGCCCTAGTCTGTAGACCTTTTGGCTTTGAGGTTTTGATGGACCTCATGCCAGAACTGCTATCGAGACTGCGGCTGGACGACCCTTCTGGTGTAAGAAATAACTGTTTCCATTAGGTGAAGCAACGGGTGTGCGTAAGGAACTGGGGTCATCTTGGGCCGAGGGGGATGAAAGACTTGATCTCCCATTAGGTCTTTGCCTCGAGCTCTCATATGGGCTCTAGAGACATGACCGAGGTGACGGGGCTGGTTCAAGATGGTACTCTTGGGGAAGATCTTTGAGTACCAAGGATGGAGATTTTTGCCTGATAGAGGAGGAGCAAGCAGAAGCACAGTTGACTCATAAGGACGTCTGAGTCGGGGGCAAGGAGCTGTCTGTGACGGCGATGCGTGTGCGTCCCTCGAAGAAGGATCACAGGTGACTTGGGGGGTCAGCCTGGGCTCGAGCAAGTGGTCTGGCCCTAGGGATTCGAGAACCGCGAGCAGGTGTTTGTAATAGAACAGGTGGAAGCCTGTCCCTTATAGGGTGTGCTAGTGTGTGTTGAGTAGGAGGATGTGGGGGTCATCTTCCATGTACTTGGGTTGACATAGCAATGGCATTGTCCCTAGTGGTTGGATGAAAATGCACAATGTGTGCAGGACCTGACCTTGGGAGGCCCGATGTTGGATATTGACTTGAGGTAACATAAAATTTGCCTCGAGGTGTGTCTTTAGTGGATGACCCACGAGCCTTATGTTGTGTGCGAGAGGTGGAGGCCCCAGGGTCTTTGCCTTGATGTGTTGAGCCTCTAAGGGTAATGTGGGGGGTAGCCTTTCGGCGACCCACTGAAGCAATGGCCACTTGCTTGCCTTTTGCAAAAAGGGACTGGGCATCCTTTTGACATGCCTCGGCAAAACGACCAACAAGTGACTTGCCGGTGGCAGGGTGCATGCTGTAAGTGGTGGAGTTTGTACCACTGATGCATGGCATCTTGGTGGAAGTTCCACTAAGGTAAGGGGAAGGAAAGGTAGGGACCTTTAAGTCCTTTCTCATGTCAATCCAAGCCAAGACCTGGGAGCTAGACACAATATCTTTGCTCAAAAGGAAGGTTGGGAATGAAGTTCGAGGAACTTGTTCCAGGGGGACGCTCGCGAATGCAGGGATCAGAAAATCCCCAATTCGGATAAATGGGTTAAGAAACCCAGCAGCTATGTGGTGTCTGAAAACAGAAAAACAAGGAAAAACTAGCCAAACAAGAACGACCTTACGAAGGGGTAGTAAGTCCCCAGTGGATTTGCTAAGCTGGTTAGATGCCTCGATCTTGCCCTCTGAATCTGGATGATCAGGTGCTACGCGTCTCGTGTTTCGGGGAACTTGAGACTTTGGGAATGCTCTCTTAAGAACCTTGCTCAAGAGTGAGGGCAGGTAGACCAACCGATGAGAGAGGAATTTAAGGTGGGTTCAGGACTTACTCGGGCATGTGAGAAGAAGACGAGATAAGTAATGAGGGAGAAACAAAATAGGGAAAGAGGAAAGAGAGAAGGAAGAGAATGAAGAAGAAAGGGAGAAGAAAGCAAGGGAACATGGGCAACGGTGAGAGAAAAGATAGGAAAAACATGGACGGCGATGAGCTCCCACAGTCCATGACAGAAGGGTATGAAGAGCGAGAAAATATGAGCGACAATGAGCCTCCACCGTTCGTGATAAAAGAATGAGAGAAGAGAGAGAAGACATGGGCGATGATATGCTTCCTCCATCCATGAAAGAAGAATGAGAGAAGAGAAAGAATACATGGGCAGCGATGTGCTGCCACTGTCCATGACAAAAGGTTAAGAGGAAAGAGAAAACATGTACGATGATGTGCTTCCACCATTCATGATAGAGAATAAGAGGAGAGAGAAAACATGGGCAGCAATGTGCTTCCATCGTCCATGACATAAGATTAAGAAGAAAGAGAAAACATGGGCAGCGATGTGCTTCCATCGTTCATGACAGAAGATTAAAAGGAAAGAGAAAATATGGACGGTGATGTAGTTCTGCTGTCCATGATAGAGACAAAAGAGGAGAGATAAAACATGGGCGGCGGTGTGCTTCCACCGTCCATGACAGACGATTAAGAAGAGAGAGAGAACATGGACGGCGATGTGCTTCCACCGTCTATGATAGAAGGGAAGACAAGGCGGCTTTGACAGAGGTCCGGCTCGCCACTCAGGTTAAGGCCCTGCTCGCTGCTCGTGTCTCTCAAGCAAGAAGACATCATGTTAGATGATAGACTCCACCATACATGAACAGAGGAGAAGGAGAGAGAACAAATAGACAGTCGGAAAGAGAAGAGAGAGAAAGGAAAGATTAAAAAGAAGGAAAGTTGATAAAGATGATTAGAGAGGAAATAGGAACGAAAGATAGACGAGAGGAGAGAGAATCTGAGGAGAGAGATAAAGATGAGGAGAGAGAGATGAGAGGAGGAGAGAGAAGGAGTGAGATGAGAGGAGGAGAGAGAAAGAGAGAGATGAGAGGAGGAGAGAGAAAGAGAGATAGAGATGATGAGAGAGATGAGAGGAGGAGAGAAAGAGAGAGATGAGAGGAAGAGAGCGAAAATTATTTTCATTAAAGGGTACTTGACCTTTTCTTCACTCTCCTCTCTCTCTCAAAGACGTGCCCACAATTTGAATGTGAAAACTCTCAAATTTTATTGATGATTATAAAAAATCAAGGGTTCTATAATAATTGTGTTCAACATGTACTCATAGAATTGGGCCTCAACATGGGTGGATGCCAAAAAACTACCTAAATTAATGATAATTAAAATTTAATTGAATGAAAATAAATTCTAAAATTGGATGCAAAAGGATTGTTTTGCCTTGCCCAACGATGTGTGAAATTCTAAAATAGTCCCTGTTATTGCCCTAGAACTTGTGTTATCTTCCATGGATGATTCGGGGTTTCTCTGGTGCCTATTTGACCAAAACATGATTTTTTTCTAGAAGGGCTTAGCATGGCGATTGATTTGATACCAAATTCGAGCCATGGATCGTGCTTTTAGGCCACAATCATACGTCTTACAATTTAGATGAATCTTACAAACTCCGGATCGATAATGTGCTTGTTTCTTAATGCTTTTCTTTAGTTTTTTCATGGAATCACACTAAGAATGCTGTCACAATCTCATGGTGAAAAACACAGCTCGATTTCGTGTCCGGACGAAGCATTTGTCGACTTGTGTTTTTTACTAGAATTTGGAAATTTAGTGGCTGAAATTTACATCAGCTTCGATGCCTCTGTGTGTGAAATCCAACCGTTCATCATAGTGGGCTTCGGATTAGAGATAACCTCGAACCTTATGCACATAATGCAATTGGTTTGACGTCGATCGGGTATGCGAGCATCGTGATTTAGCCGCTTGAGCGAGGCGTGCTCCTACTGAATTTTCTGTAACTATCTTCATGAATCATCAAATTCTCTCTAGATTTTCTCCCTGATTGGGTATTGTCATGGATCGTACCACATATCAAAATGCTCGTCTTGATGAACCAAACACGCTCACCAAATTTGGGAGCAATCCGATTGAGAACGAGTGAGATACGGGTCATTGAAGTTACTGCTCGGGATTGTGCACATTAGCCTCCTTTAATGGAGATTGGTGTAGGGAGGCCACACGGGAATAGCATGTGGCCTACCCCTTTTTAAATCTTTTACTCATAACTTTGTCTTGGAATGCCCGATTAAGCTGAAACTTGATCCATAAGGGTTTTCGACCGTGTCTGGTCTAATGGTAGTGGTACCACAGCTGTTTGACATACCAAGAATATAGTTCTAGTTACGAGGTCTGTCTCAAGGTGCTAAAGGCTAATTTTTATGAAATTATTTATTTGTTTGTGCTGCCTTAGACATGTCAGATTGAGACAAAACTTGACAGGTGGTCTTTTGAAGAGCTTAAGAAGATTTTGACCCATTATGGGGTAATTTTGAGACTATTGAAAATTTCACTATATGTTAAGGCTTTATTGACTGACTTCCTCTTTATTCTGCATCAAGGACAAAGGCACTAAAAAATGTCTTCAAACAGTCACTCACAAGCCCTCCAGGCAGCCTAGGCATCTTGCCTAGGGTTTGAAAAATCTCTGGTGCCCATATCACCAGGTATGGGACCATGAACTGGGGGAATGCTCTGAGTTCGAAGCGATAGTCACGGTGAAGGTACAAAAAGGCGACATTATTTGCACCATTCTTCCAAAACACTTCCAAAGCATCCGTCCAGTCCAAGAGGAAATCCCACTACAAGTCCCCTATGAGAATACCCTAGACCCTTCAGAGCCTTCAACTTCTCAGCCTTAGGAAGTCTACCGTGGACAAAGTAGGCTCAAGTCCCTGAAGCATGAGGAAGTCCACGAAGCTAGGGCTACTCATTAGCCCGATAGGATGGAATAAGCCCCTCCCCAAAGATAAAAAAATAGACGAGCACCCAAGTCATCTCACCGAAGGAACCATATCCCTCAGCCACCAGTCGAGGAAGAATTTCTCAAGCCTCGTCCTCCACAGCCAACCTTACAAGACTTCTTCCCAGGCGCAGCTCGCCCTATCCTTCCATCCAATCAGGTGGACGTCCTTGAGTCGTCAACTTTTCGAGACATGTCCAATACAGGTGACGACGTTAAAAGCATCTCTCAATGGTTAGAGCCAGGGCATGACCTAAAATACCCCCTGCACATGATCAATCCAGGTGATAACGTAAACAGCTACCCAGAACACTCTAACCCTGCTTATTCTTCTCCTCCTCCCTCTTCTTCTGTCACTTTTATAGGTGCAACTCGATAGTGCCCAAACTTCGACGCTCTAAATAGGGAGCTCGAAGGCACCAACATCAGTAGGTTGCATCGAAAGTGCCTAAGAAAGATGCTGGCCCAAGCGGTTGGATTCTTAACCGTCGCTGATTCCCTGGCAGCCCAAGCCAATATTGAGCCATCGTCAAGCTCCTGTTTCAAGAAGGCCTCCCATATGCTGCAGATCTCGAAAGTATCACCCAGCACGTGACAAATGAGTCTAAGATCAGGGAAGAATCTATAGCCAACACCTTATAGGCTCAAATTCCTCAAGTTTCTCTGATCCTTCACTTTTCCCTATACCTCAACCTCAAACCTCCACAGCCCTAATACAAATCCCTATTACTTCCCCGTCAGCTCAGACTGCACCGGCTGAACCATAAAGTCAGCCAATGTTACAAACTAAAATCCAACAAAAACTTGCTCCTAAACCTACCCTACCACCTATACCAGTGATAGGATCAGGAGCACAAAAAGCCGATGAAGATAGGGTGAAATATGATGTAGTTGGCAATTCGAGAAATCTTCCCTTATGCTGTCCAGAGACTACAATATGGCCCTAGTTCAAGCCCTTTCTAATACAGAGGTGTATGAAACTAAAGTGGAGCCTATTGAGGTGGACCTAACCATCCTAAGTGGGTGCTTGACTATCACCTTTTTTGAGGACGACTTTCAATTGGGAGGCAAATTTCACAATCACCCCCTCTTCGTGACTAGTGAATTACATGCCTGCTCTATTAATCAGATTATGCTGGATGGAGGGTCAGCAGTCAACCTGATCCCAATAAGGATCCTCACCCGATTGGGATTAAGGTCTGGGTACCTCACTCCTACCCACATCATTATGCAAGGGTTCAACCAATTAGGAAAAAAGACGTTTGGGATAGTTTGTCATCGCCTCAAGAACAGTGACCTGAACGATTAAGCTTAGTTTCACCTAATCGACACCGATACATCCTACAATGTCCTGCTCGACCGCCCTTAGCTTCATGATCAGGGGGTGGTTCCTTCCACATTCCACCAATGCTTCAAATACAGTAAAGATGGGAAAAAGCACACGGTTTATAAGAGACCATTCCCTGTAGCTGAGACTCACTATGCCGATGCCAAGGACTATTTCAAGGATCTTCCAGCACTAAAAAATCCAAAGGATGATGACTGGAAGCCTATAAGAGAGACATGACCCTCATCTCATGATGATATCGAAGACCTTGGGCGAATGATTACGAACATGTTCAAAGAGGAGGAAAGACAAGGAAAGATCCTCCCCTTGCTTCCTATTTACCCAAGTATATCGTGCCACATCTCTGAGGTCATGGTGTCATCCCCCAAAGATGTAGCTTGCCCCTCTACTTCTACTTCTAATTCACCAAAATAAAATGACGAGTTAGAAGCAATTTCTGAGGTTGAGGAACCCTAGATGTAGATCTTCCAGTACTGAGGGTCACCAATACGTTGGATCAGTAAAAAAATCCTGCATGTCCCCATTGCTCTCCTAGAAGAAGAATTGGCAAACCAACCACCATGGAGGGTACTCCAAATTTCATCCTCCTTGAGTAAGGAGATCACCAGCAGCCAAAAGAAGGCCTTACACTTCTCAGATGCTCTCAGAGAAGGACAGGCAGACAAGGGTTAGCCCTCAGGCCCTCAGGAACAAGGCCCCATGGCAGAGTTGAGAAGTGAGGTTTGCAGCCTCCAGAATCAGTTGGAGGTTATGTGCGTCACTTGAAAGCACTTAAAGTATTTTTTCCCAGGGACTAAGACCTATGATGAGCTCAAGAGCAATTCACCTCGAATCGAAGCCAAGGCTCTCCCAGATTGGAGTATTTACAGCGAACAGGCTCACAAAATCATGAGAACCATGAATTATGAGCCTCTATCTAATCAAACACTAAGGGGTGCGGAAGCGACTGCTCCCCCATTCGAGGTCATTGAAGCCACAAAAGGTTGTTAAAAGACAAAGCAAGGAGTGGGGTATTCTTTTTCGTCTCACACTCTAAAAGGACAGAAACAATGAAGCAAAAAGGGAAGGAAGAATAAAAGATATGCATCACACAGAAAGAGAAAAGAACTGTTTCATTGATAAATTAAGAGGGCACTACAAGCATTATTTTCTTTACAATAGAAGAAATGAAAAGAAAAATAGAAAGAAGGTATTATAAAAAACTATAAATGATCTCATTGATCTCTCCCATGCACTCTTCGGCCGATGCCTTTGCCCACTGGATGTCTCCTCTCAACTCTGCCACCACCTCAACCTCATGCTCCATCAAGGCGGTCCCTTCTTCTAAAGAGTACTTGAGGGCCAAAATATTATTGGCAAGCACCTTATCCTTTGCTTACCAAGCCGCACTATCCTTCTCCAACTTGTCAAGCTTTGGCATCAATTGTAATATCTTCTCCGGCAGGGTCATCACCTTGGGGTGGCAGGTGATGGCCTCCTTAGCAAGGTCGGATCTCTGGGAGACTGTAGCATCCTTTTGCTGCAATTGAGCTTCTACCAGTTCATGGTGGCACATGAGTGAGGATTCCAAAGGGGGAAAAACTGAGCTCTCCAGCCACAACGCAATTGCTTTTTCATGCAACGCCCTTATTCTCCACCCTTCTAGCTCATTTATGACATCATCGAAGTAACCTCTTGTGCACCCCTGCAAGGGCGACCTGTCTTAACTGCTGGATTGCATTGTTAAGTTCAGTAAGAGGTAGACTCTTCAAGCTCTGCACGACCAAACGAAGCATGTCCATAATTATGACAGGCATCCCACTCAAGCTAGGCCTAAGCAATGCTGCTGGGGCCCCTGCAATGGAAGGAGCATCAGTTCCCATGGTAGGGCTTGAAGGGATGGTAGCCATGTGAGCTACTGACACTTCTTGAGGGACTGCAAAGCCCATGATCTCATCATTTGGGGCCCTAGTCTCAACTGCTCGGCCCTCACAATATCGCCCTCCTCACTTGGCTTTCAGCCTCACCATTAGCAAGCTTAGTCCCTCCAAGGCTAACCTCTTCTCCTTGCCCTTCGTTCTCTGAAGCATCGCAATATGCTCCAAAGAAGCGTCAGCCCTTTCAGGGCCAACTTCTTCTCCTTGCCCCCTCTCTTCTTGAATCTCCATCTTCGCCTCGGCAGATTCCACACCTCCCCCCTCTTCTTCTTCGCCCTTATCATCTAAAGCAGCCATTTCAGCTACTACTTCTTCTATTGGGCTCGTCGCTTTTATGGCTATAAGGCCCTCCACCCCTTCATCGAAAACTGAGGCTACCTTCTCTAAGCCCACAAGATAAGCCCCCTGAGGATGTCCTGTCTTTACATCCCGTACAGCTACATCACCTGGAGCAGCAACTTCCTGTTGCTCGGGTAGCCCCTCTTGAGTACCTGGGAACTAGCCTCCTTTATGACCACAAGCTCTCTTGGGGTTTTCCTTTCCATGCTCTCTACCTCGGTAGGTGCAGTAACCCCTTAGGCCTCAGAGGCCTTCTCCAACTTGACCGCCTCATCAATGCCGACATCGCCAGCCCCATTGATCTCTATCAGCCCTCCCCCTCAGCCACAAACGTCACTTCTTGGTCCGAAGCAATGTCGATCGGTGCAGTGGGATCTGAGGCACCAACCTAAGTCTCTGAAGATGGCTCAGGTGAAAGGGAAGACGAATCCTCAAGAGTAGAGGGCGATGTAAAAATAACAGGAGACCGTAGGACTCTGAGGAGCAGCCGACGAATCTTCCAGCTCCCGAACCACTAGACATTTGAGCCCCTTACACTTCTAAGCCCGATGATCTGGTGCACGAGGAACGGCCAGGGCAGCTTGCTTCCTCTTCTTCCCCTTCACTCGAGATGGTGTAGCAGTCTCAAAAGCATCCATTCAAGAAGAGCTAGCGGTAAGTTTGCTGTGAAGGTCGCTTCCTATCAAATTGTTCAACTACTTGACCGGGTGCTCTTCATACCCTGGAACCTTGTGCCCCTCATTCCATTTTAAATAGCATAGAGGTTGTCAAATATGCTCTCTGTCTTATTCTCCATTTCGAGAAACCGTGGTAAAGACTTGTCCATGGAAATTTGGCGGGGCCGCCCAACTTCGTGCCAATTCCAGGGGAAGCCTAGGGTGAATATCTACCCCAATGGAGGAGTCCACGCCATCTTCCTTTGCAGCGTGTCCTGACTCCAGCTGGAGTTCTCCCTTTTCTAGGGGTGGCTGGCTTCCCAATACCCCTTACTAGTGATTCACCACTAGCGTTCATAGGCCTTAGTCGCTGGCACTATTTTGCCAAAGTATGGCAGCACATACTTGTTGATCTCGGTGAACTCCAAGCACATGGCCCAAGCTGTGAGAATGTGCCTTGAGAGCCAGGTCTCACGATGGGTCCGCAACTTGTCTTTCTTCCTGTGGCTAATTTTTCTATATCGCTTCTCAAAGAATACCAAGAATAGAAACCCTTGGTCCATCCCATGCTGTCGGGCAAATCGATGAGGAAATACCCCTCAAGCTTGACACTATGGATGGTACGATAGCTAGAACCCCGCCTCAAACACTCAACAAGTACATCAGCTCCTTATGAGTGGTAGGAGCACCATCCAGACTCTTGCCCAGCTCATCGGTAAAATCGCGATCCATGAGGTTTCCAACCGGGAAGGCATGTCTACTCATATGAAGGTGGTCATTGTAGAGCAAGCTACGTGCATGACCAGGAGTATGGAAGATTGCTTTCCGCCCAGCAATCTTCAGGAGAAACATGCACATTGTTTCCTCCAACACCCTATTTATGAGGTAGGTGTTGGGGTAATAAGCCCCAAGCTAGCCATACACATAGTGGATGGGGAAAGGCATCTTGAAGTCCCCTGCGAAAGCTTTGCCGTCCACTATGCCGTTCCCTCCTTCAGCGCCCTGAAAGGCTTTTCCCCTGGACACGGCTCCCTAGCCATAATAAATGTGGCGTAAGACCGGCTGTGCAAGCACGTACTCTCTCTCCCTCTCCATGACATAGGCTACATAGAGCGTGCTTGGGCTTATAGTATCTTCTCCCCTAGGGAGAGCGAACTTACACAGAAAGAGCACCAGATACACAACTAAGAAGATGTGGTTGTTCCCGTTGTGAAGTTCAAATACTGGAGGGTTTCCCTTCATGGATGCCTTCCCCTTTCTTCTTGGGCTTGGACCGACCTCATCATTACAGTCTCCATCGAAGAATGCCACCAACTGGGTGAAGGAGATGTGTCCATGCTTGAACTTAGAGCAGAGCAGCTGGTAAATCCTGAATAACTCCTGCAATCCAGCTGGTGGGTCTTCTTTCCCGACCTGTTTACCTCAAAAAATGACCGAGTTTAGGGGTACGAACTTGTCATACATAGCACCAATGAGTGGGACCCCACTGATGAAGTATAGGTCTAGCAGAGACATCCCTGCTTCCCCATGATCAAGCAACCTTGTATTACTGACGTGGCTCCAGGTTTTCAATAGCACCTTGACCGTGTTCGAGCAACGATCATAGTATCCTGTCAAGCACTGAATGGGGATTTACAGTGAAGCACGCTTCAGAATGTCCTTGTATTGACTCAGCACCCTTACAGTGCAGGAAGAGTACCCTTTCAGCTATTAGTGCTCTCCTTGCACTCAAAGACCAATATAAGACCACTTCAGGCCTGGGGTCTTCACCATCCTCTGGCCTAAGGTCAAAAAGTCCTCACTTGAGGCTATGTTCCTGCTCAAACAACGGAAGAGTCCTATCCCTTCTTTTATACTTACATAGAGGCCTATCCCTTCTTTTATTCTTACATTCTCGTCGATGTCTTCTCTAACCTCAAAGCAGACACGGTCACTAGCAAAGGTGATGCTCAAAGGCCACCTTGGTTCACACAAAGCCTCGATGAGCTAGATTGGCTTACCCCTTACCAAACTTTCACCGTTGAATTCATTGGTGCCAAGCTCCCCTACTTACGTGAGGTTCTTCACGTCAGGAATGGCGTCTAAAGGCTGGGCCATGACGCTAGAGCAAAGGCTTCACCGCCCCGTGCAAGTTGCTAAGGGGCTGCGCTAAGGCTATCTTCAAAACACTAAGGCGTAGCGTTAGCTGCGTTCGTAAGGGTGTATCATCGGCTGATCACCTAAGGCGTAATGCCACCTGCAAGGCTATCGTCATGCATAGAAGGCAGGGCTATAAATGTGTGCAGAAGGTAGGGCTATCTCCATCTCACGACTAAAGGGGCTATCACCGTCTGCCAAGACGTAACACTGTCTGATGCGGGCAAAGGTGGGCTAACGCCATCTGCATCTAACACCGCCGTGCTCAAGCTGTTTGCAGGCTTCACATGTGCGGCACAACAAGTCCCTCAAAATCTGGGCACACCGCCTGCCATCCTCGACGTGGCCTGACACCACATGTGCAGAGAGTGACCGTTTGCCGTCCCACGACACTTCACCTCCTCTATTGTTACAGGCTTGCGACGCCTCGAGTTCTTACCGGTGTTTCCTTTACTCGCCGAGAACTCACTCCAACTCACTGAGAAGCCATTCCCCATCTTTTCCCTCTCTTCCACCGATGACCAAAGCTAACGAAAAACTGCCTAGAGTCCCTCGAAAGCCCTCTATGACCTCTAGGTTTCCCCTCCTCATACGTTTACGGTTCCCCACAACTCACCGGAATGTCATTGTGTTTTTGGTGAGCCCACTGCTACTCCTCCTTCTTCTCTTCTGATAACTAGAAGACCATCAGAATCCCCTGACCTCTCTGTAACTTGTCGACGACCACGAAACTACAGAAAAATCACCGAGGGTTCTCGAGACAGTGCCATGGAACTGGCAGAAGCTCCTCTGCAATGCTTGCAACTCCTCCCTTCTTCTTTTCTAAATCTCCTTGTTCCTTGCTCGAGAAGCCTTGGCACTCTTTGAAAACAATTCGCAAGCACTCTGCCAAGGTTCATGACTTGTTGGAGTTCATCGGAGAGCTCCTTAATGCCTGTACATTGCAGGTTTTGGCCAAAAGTTTTCGCCGGAAGTCTCTTGATGGAAGCTTTGGCTCTCTAACACTCTCTTCACTATTTTATCAAAGGTAAAATAGTAAATTGGGGTTTTAACCCCTTTTATAGTCTGCAGTGCCACAAAGTGCCCTTCACAAGTTCGAAATGATGCTCCAATCCTCGACTTTAGCCCGAAATTGGTCTAGGTCGGGGCGGGTAAAGTCGGAGGCCCAAATGCGAGTCATTGTCACCTGTGCCTCATGAATCTGCTGTCGTCTATTTCTATTGCTACACCTTAAAGCTGCACACGCCATCTAGAAGCTATCGTCATGAGCAAGTAGCTATCGCCGTGCGCTTCACTAAAAGGCTTAACGCCGCGCGCTTCACCAAAAGGCCTAATGCCGTCTACTTCATCCAAAGGACTAGCACCGCGTGCTTCATCAGAAGCCTAATGTCGTGCGCTTCATTCAGAGGACTAGCGTCGCGTGCTTCACCAAAGGCTTAATGTCGTGCGCTTCACCCAGAAGCTATCGCTATGCGCTTCACAAGCAGTTATTACCGCGCGCTTCACCAAAAGGCTTAATGCAACGCTTCACTAAAGGCTTAACGCCATGCACTTCACCAAAAGGCATAACACCACGTGCCTTACTCATGTTAACACTGTGCGCGTTACTTAAGTCTAGCACCGTGCCCCTAACATTTCCTTTGCTAGCATCGTGTGCTTGCTATAGCACTGTCGACTGTGGATTTTTCTCACTATCCCAATAGAGGTGCTCTTAGATCGTGACCTGTCATCCCCACAACCAAGCCACCACTTGGCATCCTCTGGGAGTCAAGTCTTCAGTTATGGCTCTGTTCCCCATGGAGCCATATTTTCTTACCACATTATGATCTACATGCACGACCCTAAACTGCATGATCCAAACTATAAGACCTTAAACTGTAGCGGAGGTCTAGTTGCACGACCTTAAACTGCATGGTCCTAGCTGCATGACTTTAAACTACATAGCCATGGTCTAAACTATCTGACCTTAAACTGTAGCAGAGGTGTTGATGCACGACCCTAAACTGCATGCTCTAACTATATGACCTTAAACTATAGTGAGGTCTAATTGCATGACCTTAAATTGCATGGTCCTAGCTGCATGAATTTAAACTGCATAGATGTGGTCCAAACTATATGACCTTAAACTGTAGCGGAGTTCTAGTTGCATGATCTTAAACTGCATGATCCTAGCTACAATACCTTAAAACTGTAGCGTACGTCCATGTAGCAAGATGTTAAATAGCGCGACAAAATAGTCCATTCACATGACTTCAAACTGTGAAATAGACATAGCTCTCCACCGGGAATATTCTACCACTATCCCCTGTGGGGATGCACCTGTTCTCTGGCCTACCATTCCCAGTGGAGTTACATGCATACCATTGCTCATTAGCCTCGTGGAGTCATATTTCGCCCATTAATCCCCAGTGGGTCCGCTTTTCACCGAACCACTGTCTCTATCCCCCAGGGAGCTTTACTTACATAGGGTCTAGGTGAACGAACCTAAACTGCATGGTCCAAACTATATGACCTTAAGCTGTAGCGGAGGTCTAGTTGCACGACCTTAAGCTGCATGTTCCTCGCTACAAGACTTTAAACTGTACATCCATGGTCCAAACTATAAGACCTTAAATTGTAGTGGAGGTCTAGTTCCACAACCTTAAACTGCGTGGTCCTAGCCACGAGACTTTAAACTGCACGGCCATGGCTCAAGCTATATTACCTTAAACCATATTGCACATCCTGGCCGCATGATGATAAACTACTTTGCACAAATCTTGGAGGCATGACCTTAAAATATGCCCCCACATACATACGCTCACAACCCCTTTACGTGCATTTTCACTCACGTCTTTCATAATCGACCCATCTGTGTGCGCTCTACACCTTCATTACCTCCTCAGTGAGTCTTCATCACCCTCCATCATTCCCCAGTGAGTCTCGCCCATGCTCACAAAATGGTGAACCATCCCACCATCCATACTCGTCGTTAGCTAGTGGGTCACCACTTTTCACCTTCCATTCATACATCATCCATCTTTCATAGGTAGCCTCGTGCCATCTCCCGAAAGTGAGTCAAAACTACTACCATACTCACTCCATGGCCTCAACAGACTGCCATTCATCACCACCACGGTCCAGCTGTATGACCATAAACTATAGTGCATATTCTAGTGACAGGACGTTAAAAGGCTTCGCACAGGTCCCGAAGGCATGACCATAAACACACCAAAAATAATAATAATGGGCATGGTGTATATCGAGACAAGGGAATGCCATGAGTAAAAATGACGGATGGGCATGGTCACGAAACCATGAGTAAGAGAGTTTCGTAAAAATAAAACCTGGGAATGGTGAAAACCCGAAAGGGTGCCGTGAGTAAAAATAGATGAAAAAGGGTGGACATGGCGGCAAGGTCATGGGTAAAAAGGGCTAAAAATAAAGGAGGTTGTTGAAAACCGTCTTTACGGTGCCACTTCCTTAGTCTAGGGGAAAACCTGCAAAGGGTGCTTGGACTGATAAAGTAGGTTGATATAGCATCACAGCCTCAACCAGCACCCAATTGCCAAATTGGCGTAATTTTGGCTAACGAGGTTAATACAAAATCCTCAGCTATTAGGATCTAATCACAACATAAGATGGCTCACTCAGGAGTGAGAGCCTCACAAGATCTCCAAAACACCAAAATAAAAAAATTCCTTGAGTGAGGATGTTGATCGAAGATCCCTCCAAAAACAAAAGGAGTCCTTGAGGGTGAGGACGATGACCGAAAGATCCCTCAAAAACCAAAAGAGTCTTGGAGGGTGCGGAGGATGAACAGAAGATCCCTTAAAATAAAAAAGAGTCCATAGGGTGAGAATGATGAACACAAGAGCCCTAAAAAACACAAAAATGGCCCTCAGGGGTGGTACCGTCTGATAGGGTGAGGATTATAAATACCAATCTATCCATGCCGCAAACTCTTATGATATGGTGAAGACATTAAAAACTACCCCTATGGTCCCATGAGGGTGAGGACAGCGACAAGATCCCTCAAAGTCTCTTCTCCCTCAAACTCTCCACTGATGGATCTGCGACAAATGCGTTCAAACATCTGAGCATCTTAGTTACATCATTGCGTGGATTTCTCCTCTGTGTTCACGTGGTCCTGTGGCTAGGAAGAAAAAAGACATAAAGTCGAAGAAAATTTTCTGAATGGTATCCTTCTTGCTTCTCTCTAAGCACAAAATTCATTGGGGCATGCTATTTGAAGACACTTTTCAGCACCATGTGTCCCCGATGAAGAATAAAAGAGAAGTCGATCAATAAAGCTTGGCTAACAGTGGAAATTTCAACTGTCTCAGAATATCCACAAAACGTGTCAAGATCTTTATAAAGACTCCTAAAATTCTCTTGCCAAGTTTCGTTGCATTCCGACATGTTTAAGGTAGTGCAGACGAAGAAACAGTTTCTGCAAAGTCAACCATTAAGACCCTGAACAGGACCCCTATAACTGGAACCCTATTTTTGGAGCATCAAACGGCCGTAGGACCACCACCATTGGATCCAACACGGTTGAAAACCTCAAGAAATCAAATTTCAGATTAAACAGACACTCTAGGAAGACGTTATGGACAAAAGATCGAAACAAGAGGAGCCGCTTACTATTCCAATGTGGCCACCCTGCAACTAAACTCTATTAAAGGATAGTCACAAATAGTGAACTTGCAATGTCCATATCTCCTTCGTCCGAGATCGGATTGCACTCAAACTTGTTGGAGAGTGTTCTTCTCGTCAAAGCAAACATTTTTGTATGTGGTACGTCCCATGACGATGACCGTGCTAGGAGAAAAGCTAAAGAGAAGTTCGTTATTTGAAGTCACATGTTGAAAAAAATCAAAAGGACATCCACTCACTCGAGTGGCCAAATCACAGCACCCGCAAGCTCGATCGACATGAAACCAGTTGCATTGCATGCGTAAGGTCCGTGGCTATCACTGGTCTAAACCTCATGTGTGATGAATGATTGGATTTAACACAAGATCAAGTTGAAGTCACTGCAGATTCTGGCAGTCGGAATCCCAAATTTCGGCAGACGGAATCCCAAATTTCCGCCAAAGTTCAAGATTGCCAAAACTTCATCCGAGCATCAAATCGCTTCCCATTTGTTGCAACGCAATCGTGGTAACATGTTCAGTGCGATTCAGCTAAGAAATCACAGAAAAAGATCAAGATGAAGACACACTATCATTCAAAAGTTTTCAAGATCTTCAAATTTCACGTTATGTGATTATGCCTTTAAATTCTGATTCACGGCTTAAAATTGATATCAAAATCATCGTAGCATCGAGCTCTGTGGAATGGCAATCATCTTTTTTTCATTCAAATACTGGATCGTTAATGGATTGTCTGAGAAGAATTAAGAACGTCCCTAGTTCTCAGCAGGGACTGTTTTGAAATTTACCCAATTGTTAAGCAAAAGCAAACCAGTCATTTTGCACCCTTTTTTCTTATTTTTCTTATTTTTAATAAATTGTAATTATCTCCAATTAGAGTTAGTTTTGAGTGATCCACCCATGTTTTAGCCCCAATATATAAATAGACGCTACCTCTCATTGTAAAAGAGGACGATCTCGATCTCTTTTGGACTCATAGAGACTCTTTTCATTAATAAAAATTCTTCTTTCACGAGCACGAGTTTGGTCATGTTTCTTCTTTGCAGAGAAAGAGAGAGAGAGGAGAGAGAATGTTTAGAGTGGTACCCCTCCTACCTTCAAGGTATTTTCTCTCTTCCTTTCTTCTTTCTTTGGTTTTTTTTTCTCTCTTCTTTTCTCTCTTCTTCTCTTTCTTCTTCGTCTTCTCTACTGAGTCTTTCTCAGAGGCCATGCACGGTAGTGGCAGTGTTGTGCATGCCTCTTTCTCTCTTCCTCCTCCTATGACTTCGCAGGTCGCGCATGGCGATGGCAGCGCCATGCGCAAGCTTTTTTCTCCCTCTCCTTGTTCGTCTCTTTCCCTCAACATGGTTCGTGTATGTATTTGGTAGTCGTTGTGCAAAATTCCATCTGTAGGAGCACACGGTGAATCGGGCTGTGTTCAAGCAGCGGGTTAGGCACCTGTTTCGGTTCCAAGATTGGTGTCTTACACGACAACATGCATCGTCAACCGCGAGCCATCTTTCTTTATTCTCATGGGCCACAAATGGCGCTGCTCATCGCCATCTATAGGCGTGTCTTCAACGTCCTGTGTAAGCACAGACGATGATAATCATCACCATCCGTGAACATGTTTTTAGCGCCCTGTGCATACTACAAATGGCGATGCCTATCGCTGTCAGGGAAGGGTCGCGACGATGCTTATCACAGTACGCATGCTTCTCTTGCACCCTGTGCCTATCACAGACGGTGATGCCTATCACCACTTATGAAGGGTCGTGACAATGGCTATCGCCACTCGTAGGCTTCTGTTGCACCCTATGCTTGTCGCAGACGGCGATGCCTATCGCCGCCCATGAAGGGTTGTGACATTGCCTATCGCCGCCCGTGATGGGTCACAGTAATGCCTATCGCCACCTGAAAGCTTCTTTTGTGTGCTCTTTATTCATTTTTTTTTATTGTTTTCAGTCACAAAAGGTCCCAAAAATCGATTGTGACCAGAATTCAGGGATTTGGTGCTCCGAAACCCTGTTTTTTTAGGGCGACACTCTCAGTGTCGCCCAAATTCAAAGGTCTCAGAAACCTCTGAAAATTTGTGGATATGTTCTAGGGACTCTTTTGTGATTGCAAAGAAACATTTATATAAAAATAAAATTTTTAAAAATAAAGACAAAAAATATTTTTCAGTTCAATCTAGGCTTTTCTACTTTACTTAATTTTAATTGATGTCATCATAAATAGTTTTCTGTCATGATTCTTCTAAGATTAAAGTAGTCTTATTTCTTCAATGTTAACAAGATAAAAAAAAGAAAAAAAATGTTTGGTCGACACCGACCATGTCGCCTACCTTGTAAGGGCGACACCACTCGTGTTGCCCAACTGCAAGTGTCCCAAAAACTTTCTAGGACTGCACAGGACCATTCGAGGGAAGTTTGGCTCCCTATTCACCAATTTTTGACCTAAAATAAAATTATATATATATATATATATATTGTTTCAGATATATCTGTTCTGTTTATGCCCTTTTGATTTTATTTTGGTTTTTTAATTTTGACTGAAATCATATTTTCCCTGCTTTCACCATGCATAGTTTAACTGTGTTTCATCAAAAGTAAAAAGATAAAAAATTAAACAATTAAAGAAAAATACATTAGGGTTACTTACCCCTCCAAATCTAGACCCACTCTTGGTCCGAGCCGAGACTCGTGCACCATCTATCTTAGTCTAGGTTCTAGCATAGGTCTAAGCTTAAAAGTTGCCTCTAGATCTAGACTAGGCTTACCCTAGTTCAGGGTCTTAACCAAAATCCATTGAGTTTAGTAAGTCTAGGTTCTAGTATAGTCTTAACCTTGGTCTTAGCTAAGGTTTCTACCCCTATGTTAGGTTAGGTTTGTCTTAAGTCTAAGTTTAGATCTTACGTAAGTCTAGATTTTAGAATCCAGGCAAAAGCAATCACCATGTCAGTCACTCAAGGCGACCATGATGACTGCTCCTCGACTGACTCTAAGCCTAACCTGCCCAAACCTAGCGACAACTATGCTGCAATCCCTTTGAGTTATCGAAAGACCTCAGGACAATCCATTATCCAATGCCCAAGTCTTCAATTAGAGGCAGAGTCCCAAGCATCTACTCCTAATCCTGAGATCTGTGTGGCCTGAAAAGTAGGCTCCTCTCGAAAAACCTTGAATAGTCAGGGAGTCTGACCAGCGTCGTCCTACCGAGGATTTTAGGCAACCAAGGTAGAAGTCGAGTGAGGGAAGAAATTCATGAAACATCTAAAGCCAATTCCCGTAACTCGAACCAAGATAACTCTGAGTTGTTGGTCTAGGGGTTCTAACCCAACCTCGAGCCACCATAGTACAGTTCATGATGTCCTGAACACTGTACGAAGCAGAGGTGTCCTTAGGCGAGATAAGCATCCAAGCTGTCCTCAAAAGTCTAGTTGACCTAGGTTACACTGTTCATTCCCCAGCTTACCGGTTGATCCCAAACCAAGTTAGTGGTATAGGTCAACCCTTAGCACAACTGAGTCAGCTAATTCTTCAATTGGTCCCTCTGGTTCATCCGGTCCAACAAACTGTGCAATTTCTGCAACCAGTGGCGACACCTATGGGTTAGTATGCCCCTCATGAACTAATGTATCAAACCGCCCCTGTGATTGTAGCTCATCAATCTCAGGCCCATGCAGGCTAACATATACCCCAAGTTTACACTTAGCAGTGTATGCTTGGGAACCCACCAACTAGTGGGCCTACTACCATGCCAAATATTCAACAAGAAGACACCTTAAATTCAATGCAAGATATGCTTGTAAGAATGGGCATGCATGAAATTCTACCCCCAAAGGCCAATGTTCATGAGACCCTTGGAGGCATGGAAGGCCTTCCCTGAGATTTTTTGTCCCAAAATTTAGAAACAAGTTCAATGGGAAGAGCGATCCAGATACTCACGTCAAAGCGTACCTCCTCTCCGTTCGAGCTTTGAGAGATAGGCCTAACCAACTGAAGGCCATCTTTTCAGAAACAGTAACCGGTGAGGCCTTGAACTAGCATCGGAGAACAATGTCTGCTCGACCACACATCACTTCAGATGAAATATTCAACCTATTCGTCTCTCACTACTGCCGGCCGACACCAAGACCTCTCTCCTTGGGCGAACTCAGTGCAATAAAACAAAACCCAGGAGAATCCTTCAAGGATTTCATCAGTTGATTTCGCAAGGTGGCAATGCGGGTCATAAAATGTCCATTTATAGACCTAGCCAAGATCTCCATAGTCTTAGAGAACTCTGCTCCCGAGTACAGGACCTTCTTCAACCAAGGTCTTATGCCTCACTCTTTCGACTGCATGATCGAGTAGGTGGCGCGACATAAAAGGGCCAGAGGGACACCCCTCAACATGAAGCCTGACAACAAGCCTATAACAGCTCCCAAAATAAGAACAAAAAACAAGGGAAATGCTTTCGATCAGGTTAATGAGATCGTCGTTAACGGATCAGCCCAAGGTTCAGCTGCTCAATGCAACAATCTGAATCCAAACAGAAGGGGTCAGCCTAGCGCCAACGCTTAAAATAATAACCAAAGGTGAGAGGATAATTTCACGCCTCTCAAAGACCTATTATAAAAAGTGTTGGAATTATGCTTGGCTAAGAATATGGTTTATCTCCTTCCACCATCTGAACCACCATTTTAAGTAATGGATAAAAGCAAGTGGTGCAAATGGCATCAAAACCATGCTCGTGATACTCAAAACTGCATATATTTGAAACAGGTGACTCAAGGGTTAATCAATAGGGGGAACATCACTGTCGCACCTAGAAATCACTTTGTCGAAGAGCCTAATCAAAAGATGGGTATCTTCACAAATCCTCTCCCTAAAAATATGGTCACAACGATCGAAAAGCTGAGAGCTCAAGACAACTCGAAAGAGAACCTTGTTATTCACATGATTGATTGTGGAGACGAAGAAGAGGATCCCAGTTAGTTCATATTGGCTTGTGATCATCACTTTCAAGAACCCGAAGAAGATCTTTTAAGCCTCCTAAGAGGAAGCCCTTCATCTCCAAACCTCGATAAACTTCCCAAATGTGACTGATATGACGAAGATGACACATTAGAGATTTATATAGTCAGGACCAATGAAAAGGCATCATCTTCCAAACAAGGGGCCAACACCGCAAAGTCTCCCATTACACTTGCTAGGGCTGACCCTATCGAGCTTCAGGTTGGCGAGGTCGACTCCTTAACCCGAAGAGGCCGAGTGTTCAAACCCATTCAATTGATGGCCGATACTCTCGATGAAATAATGGAATATAGCTCAAAAACCAAACAACCAAGGGGGGGGGGGGGTAGATCACAAGCTGAACAAGGAAATTCAAGAATCTGCAACAACCTACGATCTACCAGCTCATCTCAGGAAGATCCAGGCTCAAATCTCCATCTTGGAGCTACTTGCCAATTCACCAGCACATAGAGCCCAAATTAAGAAGGTCCTTGCCAAGACACACATCCCGAGCAACACACAGACAGATGAGTTATGTGGAATGATCAACCAGCTGATGGCACCTACACCAATCATTTTCACAGACAATGACATCCCAGTCAGCTTCAACTGAGTTCATGTCCAACCTTTGCACATCACCATCTTCATGCAAGGATATGAGATACGTAGAGTGCTTGTTGATAATGGGGCATCCTTAAACATACCCCCTATGAAAACAGTGAAGCAGATAGGCAAAAGCCCATATGACTTCGAGCTATGTCAACTACCTATCGCTGCATACAACGAAACAAATGACAAGCTGAAGGCATACTACCTCTCATACTCAAGATCGGCCCTACCGTCCAAGTGATAAAGTTTTATGTCTTGGACATAAAACCTTTTTTCAACATGCTGTTAGGAAGACCGTGGCTGCATGAAAACCTTGTGGTCACCTCTACATTCCATCAATGCCTCAAATTTCCAACTAAAAATGGTGTCGCAAAGGTATGTGCTGAAGCCCCTACTTTTATCAATCCTAGTATACATAACAGGAAGCTAGCCATAGGGGTCGAGCTCGGAGAAATCCCTCTCGCTTCCTTGGAGCAATCCGATTGTGTCACCTTACGCCTAGAGGTCGGCGACCCTATTCCTCAAAATTTGTAAACTTCTGCATCGATGGATGACATTATCCAATGTCAACATCGACACAGTTTTGAGTCCCTCGAAGCTTGGCACATGCTCTTCTCCCAAGGCTTTCAACCAAGCCAAGGGTTGGATAGCCAAGGGCAAGGCATACCAGAGGCAATTTCTGAATCATTCAAAGCTAAAACTGAAAAATGGAGATCGAAGAGGTCTAGGGTGTTCTCTCACCTTATTGCAAAGCTGAATGAAGCCTTCAACCTATTCGGGCTTTTTATCTGGCGAAATTCAAAGCGTCGATCCTCTCGATGCCCGTCCTTCAAAATGGCCTAAGGTGATCCATGAATCCCCAACAGGGAATAACTCTTCTTCCACATCTCAACACACACAAGAATTGGGAATTGAAGACCTTTTTGCTGACCTGGATTTGAAGGTATGCACAATCGGCTCCAACACAGCCAAGTGTGCTCATCCACTGATTCAAATTCATGAACAGAATTGGTCGATCACTCCCCTATCTCGAGAATTGCTGGAAGCATACCAGCAACACCTTCAAGTCCCGGTGCTAAAAAACGGATAAGCGCAAGGTGGCCATCTAACCACTCTGCACGTCCAATCCCCAACATTTCTCTTGCGTGTCCCATAAGGGACACCTCTTGTGTTATTTTAAAAACCGTTTAAAAAATCAAAACATGATAAAATTAATAATAATGAAAAAGAATTTTTAAAAATGACGAACACTCAAGATAGCCCTATAATGGTGCACAATACCCAACATGACGAATTGGAGGACTAAGACGAAGATCAAGAGAGCTAAGAGTCTGAAGAAATCCCTCAACTTGAGGAACTCACTTTCCTTGTTAAGCAATTCAAGAAGAGGTTCAATAGTGACCCAACGACTATCATCGAAAGGACGATCGACATAAACATAGGAACTGAAAAGGACCAAAGGTTAACCAATATTGGAACCTCCCTATCTCCTGAGGAGGGGGAAAATATTATTTCCTTTCTCAAGGAATATGGCGATGTCTTCGCCTGGTCATACGATGATATGACAGGGCTAGATCCCACATTGGTGCAACATCATCTAATATTCAATGAAGGGGTCAAGCCTGTAAAGTAGAAACTTCGATGTCAGAAGACCCACCTTGAGCTCAAAATTTTAAAATTTTTTTTGACAATTGCTCAAAGAAAATTTCATTACTCCGTCGATTACTCAGAATGGTTGGCCAACATAGTGGTTATACTCAAGAAAGACGGGAGGATCTGAGTGTGCGTCGATTATCGAGACCTGAATAAGGCATGCCCAAAGGACAATTTTTCATTACCAAATAGAGATGCCTTGGTCGAAAACACTGCGGGGCATGAGATGTTGTCATTCATGAATGGCTTCTCTGGCCACAATCAGATCCTCATGGCAGAAGAAGACCAAACCAATACATCATCCATAAGTGCAATGGGGAACCTACTGCTACTGTGTCATGCCCTTTGACCTAAACAATTCAGGGGCAACTTATCAGCAGGTACTGACTAGCATCTTCCGTGACTTAATGCAGACCATCATGGAAGACTATGTCGATGACATTTTGGTCAAATCGAAGACCAGGCATAATCATCTCACCAACCTGAGAACCATTTTTGAAAGACTTCGGAAACATCAACTCAAACTGAATCCGTAAGCCAAAGAGGCATTGAGGTGGACTCATCCAAAATACGAGCCATCACTGGAATGCCCTCTATCCAGAACATCAGAGAAATTCATGGGCTCCAAGGTCGCATACAAGCCATAAGGCATTTCATCTCACAACTAGTAGACAACTGCATGCCGTTTAATAGACTACTCAAGAAAGATACCCCATTCATATGGGATAATGAGTGCCAAGAAGCGTTTGATCAAATCAAGGAGTACCTCACCAAACCTCTCGTCCTTAGCCCTCCAAGTTCAGATAAACCTTTGTTCCTATACATGTTAGTGAGAGATAAAACCATGAGGGCAATGTTAGGACAATACGATGACCATGGAAAAGAACAAACAATATGCTACATTAGCAAGACTATGGTGGAGCATGAGACAAGATACACGGATGTGGAGAAGCATTGCTTGATGCTTGTGTGGGCCATGCAGAAGTTAAGCCACTATGTCTTATCTCATTCAGTCAAGCTCATCTCAAAATTAGACAAGTACCTATTTAAGAGACCAGTCCTGAATGGACATTTGGCGAAGTGGAGAATGCTATTGAGCGAGTTCGAGATTGAATATGTTACTAAAAAATAGATCAAAGGACAATTCATTGCTGACCACTTAACTGAATACACATTGCTAGATAACGCTCCCGTCAACATGAATCTCCCTGATAAGAACCTCTTCACAGTTGAGGAATCCGTTTGGGAGCTATACTTCGATGGTGCAAGGAATGAATACGGGTCATATATGGAGTCATACTATGCTCACCTGAGAAGATTTTCATGCCAACAATCATCAAATTGAATTTCCCATGTACCAATAACGTTGCTGAATATGAAGCCTTGATTGCCGGGCACGAGAATGTCATAAGAATGAAAATTCAACAAATACAAGTGATTGGTAACTCCTTACTCGTCATAAACCAAGATCAAGGGATTTGGAAGGTGAAAGAAGAAAAGCTCAAGCCCTATCAAGAAAAGGTGAAAAATATGATCCCATATTTCATGAAAATCACCTTTCAGCATGTAACTAGGGAAAATAATTGGTTCGTCGATGCCCTCACGACCCTTGCTTCAATGATTGATATTCCTCCAAAAATCACCACGCTACCATTCTATATCAGGAACAAACATAATCATTGCTCACCAAGGATCGAAGAAGCAATAGAGCAAGAAATGAGAACGATGGAGAAGAGTCTCTCGTGGCTTCAGATGCGCTAGTTAAGGCAAAAGCATGGTTCCACGATGCTCTGTCCTTGCTAAAAGATTGAAGGAGCCACCAAAAAGGATAAAGTAGCCTTTCGAAAGATTTCTATGGGATTCTTAGTATGAGGTGATCTCCTGTTCAAAAAGTCCTTCGATGGCATCATTCTACAGTGTCTTGATCAGCTACAAATCAACCAAGTACTGATAGAGTTACACAATGAAGGAGGTCATTCTGACACAGTCGCCTTAGCTCAGAAAATTAGGCGTCAAGGCTATTATTAGACCACCATGGCTGAAGATTGTTGCAAGTTTGTAAAGAGGTGTCCCAAATGTCAGCTTTTTGGAGACCTCATCCATGCACCGTCCGTACCACACAAGTCAACACCGCCTGTATGGCCATTTTCCATATGGGGTCTTGATATCATCAAATTGATCTCACTGAAAGCCTCAAACGGCCACCGTTTTATATTAACGGCTACAGATTACTTCACCAAATGAGTAGAAGCTTCATCATTTGTCAAAATTGAGGGACAACATGTTGCACGTTTCATAAAGAACAATATTGTATTCAGGTTCGGTGTTCCTAAGTCAATCATTACTGACAATGGATCCAATCTCAAAAATAAAAAGGTCTCTAAGGTGTGCAAAAAGTTTGGGTTAACATAGAAATTCTCCACACCTTACTACCCTCAAGGAAATGGACAAGCAGAGGCTACAAACAAACGACTTCTCAGAATTATAGACAAAATAATAGAAGGTGGCAAAGATTGGCACGAAAAGCTACATGATGCACTACGAGCCTACCAGACAACTGAGAAGACTCCTATTGGCATGACCCCGTACTCATTGGTGTATGGTATGGAAGTAGTGTTACCCATTGAAGTTGAGATACCATCTCTCTTGGTGCTTATTCATAAAGATTTAGATGAGCAACAAAAGATCGAAGCACGAATCACTGCCCTCATTAATTTGGATGAAAGACGACTGCGAGCAACACAAAATATTGTTGCTTACCAGCATAGAATCAATAGGGCATACCAAAGTAAAGTTGTTCCTCGATAGTTCAGGGAAGGGGACATGGTACTCAAGAAAGTCTTCCACACTCCTGCAAACCCACACCCTTTAGGCAAGTTCAAACCTAATTAGGAGGGGCCATTCGTGGTCACCAGAGTGCATGCAGACAATTCTTACAAGATCAAGAATCAGAATGGGTGCAAGCTCAAGCACCTCGTCAATGCAATGTATCTTAAAAAATAATACCCGTAACATGCTCAAAAGAGTGGTGAAAATCTGAAAAGGCATAAACAACTAATAAATAAATAAATAAGAAGAAAAAAGAAAAAAATGGACGTGGTGAAGACTTGAAAGGGCATCGGGGTAAAAAGAAAAAAAAAAAAAATACTCCAAGAAGGAGCTTTTGAGTAAAAAACACTCAAGTACAAACAAGTACTTGCAAGTTCCAACAATACGACACAAGCAAACTCTGAGGACAAAGACTCCTCCTAAACCCTGCAGGTTCCCAACAAAACTAACTCAGAAAGATGTAGGAGCGTGATATGAATGGAAAACCGAAGTGACTTCAACGAATTCTGGAAGAACATCAGGACCTCTCCAAGATGAAAGCTCAGTAAGAATCTAGAGAACTCTTCATGGACTTGCGAAGCACAGGATTAAAGCTCCAAAGGTAAAAAGCAACTTCGAGACTTTTGAGTTCTCATGATCCAACAAGGTAATCCTTTCATCATCTTTGGGTAAAATATATTAAAGAAAGTGACTACTAAAGGGGTAGGTGGCAAAATTGTAAGGCCCACCCCTTTTAAAAGCGCTTTTTCAATTTGATTGATACAACCCTCCATTTTCAAAACCCTTTTAGAAAGGACTTCTTCCATACTATAAGAGGTTAAACTGTCAGTCGATCTGGCCTCATTCTCAACGCTAACTTCCTACGCCTATTATGAAGGCTTGAAACTAGCCGGCACTCCAAAGTTGTATGAGTATAACTACCAACTACCACGTCTCGAAGATAGGTGAACCTCGTCAATGAAGATATTGCCTAGTCAGGGAGCATTTTTTCTCTCGACTGGATCCCTTGAGGTGAAATGAGGCAAGCTCATCCCTGTGTGTGCATACGGTTTCCCAAAGTCCTATTCAGATAAACATCAAGCTCGTGCAACATTAAAAAGCTGAAAAAGGAAAAACATCAAACTCGTGCAATTTTAAAGAGCCGAGACATGAAAAACGTCAAACACGTGACGTAAATAAGCCGAGACAGGGACCGTACAGCCCCGTATGACATGAAAGGTCAGGTGTATCCTGGGCACAACCACCCTGTTCAATGGAAAAACGTCAAACTCATGCGATGTAAAAGAGCTGAGACAGGGACCGTCTATTCTCGTATGATATGAAAGGTTGGGTGCATCCAAGGCACAACCACCCTGTTTCAATGAAAAAATGTCAAACTCATGCGATGTAAAAGAGCCGAGCCAGTTACCATCTATCCCCGTATGACGTGAAAGGTCGGGTGTATCCAAGTACAACCACCCTATTTGATGGAAAAACATCAAACTCGTTTGACGTAAAATAGTTTAGACAGGACCGTCTATCCCCGTATGACGTGAAAGGTCTGGAGTATCCAGGGCACAATCACCCTGTTTTATGGATAAATGTCAAACTAGTGCGATGTAAAAGAGGCGAGGTAGGTATCGTCTAGCGCCATATGACGCAAAAATGTCGGGTGTATCTAGGGCACAACCACCCTGTTCGATGGGTGTATGGTCCATCGCTGCATGATGCTCAACTACTTAGAGGACTCTATGGTTGCAAGAGATTAAACTGCTAACCAACCATGTTTTTCAAAATCTCTCTTTTCAAAATTTTCATTATATGTCTTGTGTTTTTCAAAAACTTAACCTATCCTTGCTTTGGGTTTTATTTCAAATCTCCTCCTACTTTCAAAAAACTTCTAAAAAATTCTTAAAAGAATGAAGGAGCTTGGATACTAGTATATGATGATTACCGCATTGCCGCGCTGCTGCCTCGTCTCTCACTTTGGATTCGGCCAGACAAGTCTCTTCCTATAGAAATCCTTTTCCTATAGATAACTTTAGGATACCCTAAGGAGATTAAAGAAAATGCCAGGGTTAAAAATTCAAACTACAAAAACCCCTGATGTTAAGTGGCATGGATAGAAAATCCCACTAGAGTTTCAAGCTTGTGTAACTCATCGACATCTCATGCCAAAAACCCTAAAAGGAAAAATGCTCTAGGTGGGTTAACTCGGTGAGCGCATTGACTTGGAGGGATAGTTGGTGTGCTCCCTGACCATGTGACCTCAAGTAGAAATTTAAAATGTCTATTTTATCTTTGACATTCACCTACCTCTTGAAGGACAGGGAACACCAAAGTTTCTACGTCTTTACCAATCACCTATCCCTCGAAGCACAAGGAGTGCCAAAGAGGGGCAACGATAGACACCCCATTTTAAATCTGGAAAACTCTATGATTTTCTAAACCCTTAGGACCATATTATCCTAGTAGACCCAATTTAATTACTTCAAAACTATCCAAATCCTATCCCAATTTGAAGTAGAACCCAAGAGCTTTCCAACCGTCCAAGAATCACTTGAATCGGACCTACGGATAAAAAGATATAACAAATAACAATTTAGTCCCTTTGAGACCAAACTGTCAGGCCACGGTCCGGGCTGTAATGGGCCTGACAGGCCCAGACGCGGGCTGATGATGCGGTCAACACATTTGATGATGCAGTAAACACATTTTCTTTAATTAGATAAGGTAAAAACTTCAAGATAAATCCAAAATTTTTTGAAAAAACTCCAAAATGTTTAGGAAAAATCACCAATTGAATCTTATAAATACCCCCTCTCTCAAACCCAACAGGAGAGAAAAAGAGACCAAAAAAACCTTAGAAATTACCAAAATTAAGAAAATTAACCAAAAATAGGAAAAACCCTTAGAAAATTCCTAAAATTTTAGGAAAAATCCCAATAAATTAGAAAAAATACATAATTCAACCTCTGGAGATCACAACACCCTTAGAAAACCACGAAAATTCTCCTCCAGACCGACAGCTTTAGAAAAATTTCTAGATTGAAAACCCTAGAGAAGATAGAAACCCTAGCCACCTGAAGTCCTAACCTCAAAGACTGAGAAAACTTAGACCTAAGGCACAAAAACCCTAGATCAAAACTAGAATTAGGGCACAACCACCAAGATCTAACCCTTTACATTAAAGATTTGTTGGTCCACATTCGAATCAAAGAGGTAAAGGGGATCGGTTCTCATAAGGACGAGCCCTCGAAGGCTCGAGAATCCAGGGCCATCAGGCCCTGTTTGATATTATTTCTTCCTCTCTTTATCTTCTTTTTTTTACAGTTTTACTTCTTTTATTTATTTTTGATCAGTTAACTTGTCTTAACAATCTTATTTTAATGCTCTGGATTATGCTGACTCTGCCACATATTTGAGAGTACATCTGCTCGTTTTCGGGCAAATCTGGTCTCAGATCTGAATTCGATATGTCCCACTTTCTCTACCACTTTATTTACATCTTTTTAATTAGTTTAAGGTTTTAAAATTCGAGAGATCTTCATCGGAAGATCTGTCAGATTTTCATCTTAAGCACACACCCATGCTTGTCAGGACGCCTTGCTAAGTGGGCATTATTGCTGATGGAATTCAACATCACACATGTCCCACAAAAGGCCATCAAGGACCAAGCTTTGGCTAATTTTCTCGCAGCACATCCCGTACCGGTAGAATCTCCATTATCAAGTGACCTCCCTGATGAAGAAGTATTTTGTGCAACTTGCTCATGCGTGGGAGATGTACTTTGACGTAGCCTTCCAATCTGATTGCGGAGGCGCTGGGGTGGTATTCATGACCCCGAAAGGAGGAGTGCTTCCCTTATCCTTCTCTCTCACCAAAGTCGATTCCCATAACAAGGCAGAATCTCAGGCCCTTATAATTGGGTTGGAGATGGCCTTTAATCTAGACTTGGAGCAGCTCAATATCTATGGCGATTCTGAGTTGGTTATTCGGCAACTTAAGGGGATCTATGACGTGAGAAAGGGTACTCTCAAGCCCTATCATGATACTGCAAAGTCATATATGGCTCAGCTTGAGGATGTTTCTCTAAGTCACATCCGCTGGAGATTAAACTCGTAGGTTGATGCACTCGTGAAGCTCGGCGCTACAATTCAACGGTCTTCACCAGGGCCTATACCCATTTGGGTCGCAAAGTGGAGACACATTGAGCTGAGAACCGCAGTGGACACAGATGATGAGAGAATTCTCTTTCGCGAGTGTCCACCTTATCAATTAGGGGTGCTTTTGGTAGTCAAAGATGTCATTAAAGCCTAACAGAAAATGGCATGGAGTCAAAGTGCTGAAGTCGAAAGGCTAGAACCAGAATTCTTCGATCGAATGCATGTAAAAGTTGAACAGGTAGACGATTTGAGAGAGTCCATCATCAATTTCATAAAGCACGATAGATTGCCTCAAGATCGTATTGAGCGCAATAACATGCGCATAATGTCTACCAAGTACACCCTCCTTAAAGGGGGTACTCTTTTCCGCTGACCTTTTGATATAATTATGCTCAGACATGTAGATGCACAAGAAGAAAATAAGGCATTAGAAGAAGTGCATTCAGGCATTTGTGGACTGCATCAGTCCGGTTCTAAGCTTTATGAGCGGATACACAAGCTGGGGTATTATTGGGCTTCAATGATTGCTGATGCCAGGTATGTCAGATGCATTCAAGTCTTAATCATCAGCCTCTAGAGCCCTTACGCCCTATAGTGGCATCATGGCCCTTTTCACAATAGGTTATGGACATTGTAGGACCTATTGATCCTCCTTCAACAATGGGTCATGTCTTCATTCTAGCAGGTACGAATTATTTCTTCAAGTAGGCTGAAGTGGTCCCCCTCAGGCAAGTTCCAGGGGCTGAGGTGGCCATCTTTATGTGACATCATATCATATACTGATTTGGAGTGCCTAATCAGATTACATCAAAAAATGGCCCTCAATTTAGAATTCATCATATTGATCGCTTGGTCAATCACTTCGGTTTCGAGTGGAAGTACTCAACTATGTACCATCCTCGGGCGAACGGCTTAGTTGAGGCCTTCAATAAAACTCTATGTGGAATTTTGAGGAATTTAGTATAAAAAACAAGGAAAAATTGACATGAGAAACTTTTAGAAGCCTTGTGGGCCTATCGCACTATCATAAGAAATGCCACCGATTCCACCACCTATTCCTTAGTCTATGGGGGTGAAGCAATCTTACCCCTCGAGATTCAACTGCCCTAGCTTCGTATCGCTATACATCAAGGTCTAGCTTGAGATGAGAGGGTCAAGCTTCGTTACCAAGAGTTGGATGCATTTGAGGAAAAGAGATTGGAAGCTCAACAAAATCTTGAGCTCAACTAGGGGAGAATGAAAAGGGCCTTTGACAAGTCAGCCAAGGTCTGCTCATTCACCCGTCCAGATTTGGTTCTAGCTGTAAAAAGGCCGATTGTTATGCATGGATGGCGTAAAAGTAAGTTTGAACCTAAGTGGGAAGGCCCTTTTATAGTCAACAGGGTCTCACGAAATGGTGCTTACATACTGGCACATCCTGATGGAGAGGAGGCGATGCCCCCCATTAATGGCCGATATCTAAAGAAGTATTATCCTTGATACATGTTTAAAGACTCAACCTGCTAAGGAGTTAAGGATAGAAGAAAGAAACGATGATGAAAAGGAAAATGAGCAAGTCAATTCAATAAAGCTTAATTCTTTCATTGAAAAAAAAATACAAATTCTACTCAGAAACTCATTATTAGGGAAGTTACAACGATATATCAAGGGTTGTTCCTCAATCTGAGGAAAAGAGAATGGCTGACCCCAGGGTTGCTCTTGCATCTGAGGAAAAGAGAACGACTTACCCCAGCATTGCTCTTGCATCTGAGGAAAAGAGAATGGCTGACCCCAACATTGCTCTTGCATCTGAGGAAAAGATAACGGCTGACCCTAGTGTTGCTTTTGCATCTGAGGAAAAGAGAACGATTGACTCCAATGTTGCTCTTGCATATGAGGAGAGGACTATTACAGGCCAAAAAATTTCTCTCACGTCAGAAGCGTTGCTCTTGCATCTGAGGAAAGAGACGGTTACAAGCCAAAAGTTGCTCTCACATTATGAGAAGCTGGAAGCGCTTTGATCGAGAATATCAAACATACAATGCATAATTCTCTGGCAAGGAACTGGCCTATAATGGAGAGCATACCTTGTTCACAATGAGGCCCTTCCATAGAACAACATGAAGTTCACAATTGTGCTGAAGGACTTGGCTTCCAATAGGCTTCATAAGCCAGGCCTCACCATTGGTTATCACCCTTTGCCAACCCAAGTCGTTGCCGTGCACAATCACATCAAAAGATGATTCACCACCGTTCATGACAATATCACTGAGGGAGCAGCTACTGCCACACACGACTAATGTCGTGTGTGTCATGTTGATGACTATGCGTGACTAAGGCACTGACTAGTGCTGTGCGAGACTGATGCTGGGTGTCTTCAAAAAGACCAACGTCGGCTACACTCCCAAGGGCTAACCTCAGTTGTGTTTCCAAAAAACTAACACCGATTGTGGCTTTGAGGAGTAACGCCGGCTGTGTCTAACAAAGGGCTAACGTCGATTGTGTTCTCTATCGCCGTGCATGCTCACTCGTGATGCTTCGATTGTCAGCGACAGTGACTATTCATCTTCCTTAAAGACCCTTCGTCTTCTCGTGACCTTTCGGTTCCCGCGATTGTTCAATTCTCCCGACCCTTTCGTTCTCGCGACTGCTCCAATTTTTGTGACCCTTCGGTTCTCGCGATTCTCCAATTCTCGAGACGCTTCTGTTCCCACGATCCTTCTGTTGCTTGTGCCCCTTCGTCTCCCTAGCAACCATTCACCTTCCAATGGTTGTTCATCATCCTACGACTTCTCAATTTCTTGTGGGGAAACCACTTTCACTCACCAGAAAACTCACTGGCAGGCCTTCCCTTCTTCTTTCGGATAGTGGAAAACCACTGAAAAAATCCCAAAAACCAGTTGAAGTTCACTTACTGCTCCCTGCAACTACTTGGATCCCTTTACCCTTCTCTAGTACTCCCAGAACCACTACCGTAACCTCTATAGACTCCGACCAACTCTCGGTTTTGCTCGCATTGCCTGCTTTTCAACTCCAGCAGTAGTGACCCTCGCGAAGCCCTCTGCGCAAACTCTGCTAGTTCTTTCTTGACGACGTGCTTGCAGACAAACTCTTCGTTCTCTGCCAAAATTCCCGTTGGGAGCTCTTTCTCTCTTACTGTTAAAATCCTTAGCCGCTTTTACCTTCAGTAAAACGGTAAAAATGGGGTTTTGCCCCCTTATATAGAAGACGCTTCCTCGAAGTGACCCTCACAAAGAAAGAATACTAGATAAGTCTTTGAAGCCAACGCGACAATGGGCCGAACCGGGTCGGGCTCCGACCCAAGACCCGAACAGAGGCTTTCTGCCGTCAGTGCAATGCTAAGTGTCAAATGAAAATGAACCAAGGCCATGCTACGCCCAAGCTTGAGGCCCGATCTCTGACCAAAGCTGCTCACAACTAACGACGCATGACTAATGCGTCACGTGAAACCTCGCAACTAACGTCGCGAGTGAAACTCCTTGACAAACGCTGTGAGTGAAATGCCCTGATGAGCGCCACTTGTGAAATAATGCAGCATGCCAACGATTGTTCAATGCAACCCATGATCCTCAGTGGCTGAACATGATCATCACTGTGAGTGTTCTACCATCATCCCTAGTAGGAGTTACACTAGTGCCGCAGCCCATCATCCCTATTGGAGTTAGGTGTATGCCAAAAGGGTCGTGATTACCCCTTCAATCCCCATGGGTTAGTCTCGCACCAAGCTATTCCCCATGGAGTTTCATCTTTCACCTTAAAAAATCCATGCTTACCCCCAAACCCCCAGAAGTCCGCTTTTGTTTGCCACTCCTCATTGGGTCACCATCTCCGTCTAAGCCCTCTACTTGGATAGAGCCTTAACTATTTTATCCCCAGGGAGTCAAATTGCTATCCATAGGCCTATCCCCCATAAAGCTTCACCAACATGGCAACCCACACAATGGTCTGTGCTGCATAACCCTAAACTGCACAGCATGGTCTGTACTGCATGACCCTAAACTACACAACTATGGTCCGCGCAGCATGACCCTAAACTACATAGCCATGGTCCGTGATGCATGACCTTAAATTGCACAGCCTTGATCTAGGTGCACGACCCTAAACTGTATGGTCCAAACTAAATGACCTTAAACTGTAGTGGAGGTCTCGTTGCATGATCTTAAACTACATGGCCTTAGCTGCATGGCTTTAAATTGCATAGCCACAGTCCAAGCTATATGACCTGAAACTGTAGTACACGTCCTGGCTGCATGACGTTAAAAGGCTTAGCACCATGGTCCAAATTATATGATCTTAAACTATAGCGGAGATCTAATTGCACGACCTTAACTACATCGCCTTAGCTGCATGGCTTTAAATTGCATAGCCACAGTCCAAGCTACATGACCTTAAACCATAGTGCACGTCCTGCCCGCATGACGTTAAAAGACTTAGCACCATGGTCCAAACTATATGACCTTAAACTGTAGTCAAGTTGCACGACCTTAAACTGCATGGTTCTAGCTACGTGACTTTAAACTGCATACCATGGTCCAAGCTCTATGACTTAAACTATAGTGGTCGTCCTGGCCACATGACGATAAACTTCATTGCACAGGTCCTGGAGGCATGACCTTAAACTCGCCCCCACACATGCACACACGCTCTTTATGTGCATTTTCACACACGTCTTCCCTAACCAATCCGTCCATGTGTGCACACCACCTTCATCAACTCCCTAGTGAATCCCTTAATTACCATTTATCAGTCCCTAGTGAGTCTCACCCATGCTCACAAAACGGTGAGCCATCCCGCCATCCATACTCGTTGTCAGCTAGTGGGTCAGCACTTTTCACCCTCCATTCATATGTCATCCATCTTTCATACATAGTCTCGTGCCATCTCCCTAAAAGTGAGTCAAAACCACCATCATACTCACTCCATGGCCTCAACAGACTGCCACCCATCTCCACTATGGTCCAGCTGTATGACCTTAAATTGTAGTACACGTCCTGGCCACATGACGTTAAAAGGCTTCAAACAGGTCTCGAAGGCATGACCTTAAACATGCCCTCAAAAAAAAAAAAAGAAAACGAAAGAATAACGGGCATGGTGTATACCTGGACAAGGGAACGCCAAGAGTAAAAATGACGGAGGGGCATGGTCACGAAACAATGAGTAAGAGAGTTCCGTAAATAAAAACCTGGGCACGGTGAATACTCAAAAAGGGAACCATGAGTAAAAATGGAAGAATAAGGGTGGACATGGCCGAAAGGTCATGGGTGAAAGAGTCTTAAATAAAAGGAAGTTGGTGAAAACTGTCTCTACGGTGCCGCTTCCCAAGTCCAAGTGCAAGCCCACAAAGGACGCTTGAATCAATAAACCGATTGATGTAGCGCTTGCCTTAACAGGTGGCTTCAGCCCACATTCTAAAGAGAAAAATCCCTAATGTCACAATACCAAGACCTAAAAGTACGAGCATCAAGCAAGATTTTGACAGCCTGAGTCCATTTACAAAAAGGACTCGAAGGACAAAATACTTGCCAAGAAGGCAAGACATGTCTCATGAGGAAGAGCATTATTCCCACAAGGTCACTAACGCATTCCAAGATGCCGAAGACGCCCCTAAAACCAAGTCAGCCAGACCTTGGACTTGTTATGCAGCAGTAGGATTGAGCCCTCAGGGGACCCCTTGGACAAAGAAGAGAGGTATCCTAATTGTTGAAACTGCTAGCAGTAGGCAGAGGTTATACCCAAAGTTTCTCACCTCAATAAACTGAGGTACCCTGCCCACCGAAGACAATCTGGTGCACCACGAAGATGGATGCCAACCAAAGGCCCTTCAGCAGACCATCCAGAATAAACAACAAAACAAACAACCCAGATCAAATGGGAAAAATGCCCTTCAACATGGCACTCAACCGCCAGACGGGCCTGATTCTGACCAACGAGGTCCGTACAAAATCCTCACCTATTAAAATCACAAATAGTTCCTTGAGGGTGATGACTTCGATAGGAACCCTCCAAAATTCTCTTCTCCCCCTAAAGTTTCAATGGATGAACCTGTACATTGCATCCAAACGTCTGAGCATCTTAGTTATAGCCTTGCGTTGATCTCCTCGGCATTCACGTCGTCCTGTGGCTAGGAAGAAAAAAGTAATAAAGCCGAAGGACATTTTTCGAATGTTGTCCTTCTTACTTTTCTTGAAGAACAACATTCGGTGGGCAAGCTGTTTGAACACATTTCAGCACCTTAAGTCCCCGATGCGGAATAAAAAGGGAAGACGGTCAATAAAGTCTGAATTATAATGGAATTCTCGACAGCCTCATAATTTTCTCAGAACAAGTGGAAATTCTCATAAGACCTTCAAAAGGCCGCATGCAAAGTTTCATTGCAATTCGACATGTTTAAGGTAATGCAGACAAAGAAACATTTTTCGAAAAAATCAGTCTCTAGCACCGTAAAAGGGACTTCATAACTAGAACTCTATTTTTGGCATGTCAAATTGCTATGGGACCACCGTGCTTAGGTCCGGCATGGTCGAAAACCCCTATGGGTCAAGTTTTGACTTAATCGGATACTCCAGAACAAAGTTATGGGTAAAAGACTAAAAAGGGGTAGGCCACACACTATTCCAGTGTGCCCTCCCTGCACCAAATCACCATTAAAGGTGACTATTTTTACAGTGTTGAACAATGACTTTCGGAAGCCATATCTCACTCGTCCAGAGTCGGATCATGCTCAAATTTTGTGAGTGTGTTCTTCTCATCAAGATGAGTATTTTGATATGTGGCACGCCCTGTGATGATGCTAGAGTAGGGAGAAAAGCCAGAGAGAAGTCATTGATTCGTGAGGGAAGTTGCAGGAAATTCAGTAGCGACACGTCTCGCTTGAGTGGCCATATCATGACGCTCGCACATCGGATTGACAAGAGACCAGTTCCATCGCGTGCATAAGGTTCAGTGCTACAATTGGTCTAGACCCCTTGAGTGATGAAGGGTCAAATTTTAACGTAAATTCGACAAATTTTCTATCAATTTCGGTCATCGAAATTCATATTCCAGCAAAAAACCCAAGACTACAAAATCTTCATCTAGGCATGAAATTGAGTTGCGTTTGTTGCCACACGATCATGACGGCATGCTCAGTGCAATACAGTGAAGAAATCATGAAGAGACATCAAGATATGAGCACACTATCGATTCAGAGTTTTCAAGATTCGCACGAACTTTCAGTCGCATGATCATGGCTTAAAAACACGATCCATGGCTCGAAGTTGGTATCAAATCAATCGCCATTACAAGCCCTACTAGAAAGCAATCATATTTTTTTTCAAACTGGCACTAGAGCAACTTTGAATATTCCATGGAAGATCACACACATTCTAGGGCAGCAGCAGGGACAATTTAGAATGTTTTTT
>NW_006498062.1:3868357-3935663 GCF_000471905.2 Amborella trichopoda | reverse complement strand
AATGATCCTCTCTCATACTTTCAATTGATGAATAAATTTTGAGTTTTTACATTGAGTTGGATAGGCATGTCTTGGAGAGAGAGGAATTAAGCCAGTACCCCTTGTCCCCAAGCTAATTCTCTCTCTTCCTTTCTTCTCTCTCATCCTTTTTCTCTCTCTACTCTTCTTATTTTTTAGTTTCTGTTCTCTCTCCTTTCTCTCTCTTTTCTTTCTTCTTTTCTCTATTTTCTCTCTCTTCCTCTCTGTGAACATGGACAGCTGTGGTAGAGTCATGCATGCCTCTGTCTTCCTTTTCTTTCTCTCTTCTCTCTCTTCTTCTTCTTCTTCTTTATCTTTCTGCTCTTTCTCTCTGCTTCCCTCTGTCTGAACGTGCATGACAATCGTAGCACCATACATGAATTTCTCTCTCTATTTTATCTTCTGTCTAACACACACAGTGATGGCAGTGCCGTGCGTGTCTCTTTCTATCTCTTCTCCTTCTTCCTCTTCTCCTTCTTTATTTGTTCTCTCTCTGCTCTATCTTTCTCTCTGTCTGAGCGTGCATGGCGATAGCAGTGCCATGCATGAACTTCTCTCTCTATTTTCTTTTCTCTCTCTAATACATTTGGTGGTGGTAGCGCTGCGCGTGTTTCCTTCTCTCTCTTTCCTTCTTTCTCCTCTAGCACTTTCTTAATTTCTTTCCTTCTCTTTCCTTCTTTCTCCTTTGACTCTTTTCTAACCGCTCCTCACTTTCCTTTTCTCTCTCTTCTTTCTTTTCATCTCTCATTGTTCACTTTCCTTTCTTCTTTCTCTTCCCTAAACTCTCTTTTCTTCCTCTTTGTCTTTCTTTCTCTCACCCTGTATTTCTTTTCTCTCTCCTCTCCAGTCTTGCATGACGATACCCATCGCTGTGCATAACATTCTCATTCTTCCCTTATCCTCTAAAAACATGCACAGTGAGTTGAGACTTAACTCGAGTGGTGGGCCAGGCTTCTGTTCAAGTTTCCTCTTCCTCATGTTGTGCTCGACGATGCCCATCGCTGGTCATGACCTTCCTTTCCTCATTCTTCGACAGGACACTAAACTGGGCCCTTTCCCAAGTGGCCTATCGGGTCGTGTCTGAGTCTCTCATGACACGAGCAGTGACGCCTAGCGCCGCATGTGTCTTTCTCTTTCTTGTTCTTGTATGTTTCCTTTGTCATGGGCGGTAGAGCCCATCACCGTCCTTGCTCTTTCTCTCTCCTCATTCCTCTGTCATGAGCGACAAAACCCATCATCGTTCATGCTCTTTCTCTCTCCTCTTTCCCTTATCATGGGTGACAGAGCCCATTGTCATCCATGCTCTTTCCTCTTTCCTTTGTCATGGGAGATGGAACCCATCATTGTTTATTCTTTTTCTCTCTCCTCTTTCCTTTGTCATGAGAGTAGAACCCATCGTCGTTCATGATCTTTCTCTCTCCTCTTTCCTCTATCAAGACTAGTGAAACTCATCGCTATCCATGCTCTTTCTCTCTCCTCTTTCCTCTGTTATGAGTAGCAGAACCCATCGTCGTCATTCTCTTTCTCTCCCCTCTTTCCTCTATCATGACCAGCGATACCCATCACCATCCATGTTCTTTCTTTCTCTTACTTCTACCTTCTTTTTCTCTCACTTGCTCTCTCTCCCCATTCCTTCTGTCTCTCCTTTCTTTTTCTTCTCCCTTCTCTCCCTTTTCTCTCACTTCTTCTCTCTCCCCCTTCCTTCTATCTCTCCTTTCTTTTTCATCTCCTTTCTCCCTTTTCTCTTTCTTCTTCTTTCTCTCCACATTCATCTTTTCTCCTTTCTTCTCTCTTCTTCTCTTCTCTCCTTTCTCTTCTATCTCCTCTCTTTCTTTTCTTCTTCTTTCCTTCTCTTTTCTTCTATATCTTTTCTTATCTCTCTCTACTTTTCTTATCTCTCCTCTTTCTCTTTCTTTTTTTTTCCTCTCTCATTTGACCTAGGAACAAGTCTAGCATTGTCTCGGTAGTCTCATTGTTGAGCAACATTGCCATTGTGCTGGTCTAAGTTACGATGCCCGTCTTGCTGCCACATTAAACTCATCATTGTGTCAGGCTGGTTGGTGGTTGTGTTATGTCATTGAGTAGTATTGTCGTCGTGCCGATCCTCGTTACCGTGCCCATCTTGCTACCATGTCAGGTCAATCATCATGCTAACCTAGCCACTGTGCTAGGCTAGCCACCTGGTTAAATGTCTCTTTCTTTTCTTTTCTTCTCTCTTCTTCCTTCTCCCAAACCCTCTTCTCATAATTTCTTCTCTTTTCTCCTTTGAATGTGGATGCTTGTGAACATTCATCCAAAGACAAGGTGGGGTCCCTCGCCCCACTTGTCTTGTAAAATTAACCATGTGTGTGTGATTGCAAAAACATGAGAGTATAGGCCAAGGGAGGCGATTCCGAAACCAGTTGTACGATTGGGGGGCTTTCTTCGTGATCTAAGAGGGCACCCATACGAGCCAGCCTGAGTAAGTCTCGAACCCACCTTAAATTGCTCTCTCATTGGTTGGTATACCTGCCCTTACTATTGAGCAAGGTTCCCGAGAAAGCGATCTCAAGTCTTGGGTTCCCTTCAAAACCCGAGATACATGCCATTAGATCATCCAAATCTGGGGGCATGATCGAGGCACCTAACCAGTGTCGCCCAACCTAGTTTGACTCTAAATCTTCATTTTTTGGCAAGACAACCTAGTGATCAATGCTGAGCAAGAATCTGCCATTTTGGGAAGATCTGGTCTGAGAGACACACCTTGTGTCGCCTAGCCTAGATAGACCCAAATTGGACGATTTTTGGCAGGCACCATCTTGATAGCCCCATCACCTACCCTGCATTGGACATTTTCGATTTCGAGCATCTTGACTTGGGGTACACATTGTGTGTCACCTAGCTCTGACAGCCCAAAAAGGACAGTTTCTGCTTGCCAGTGGTTTCTCCAACTATTTTAGGTCAAATTTCTTGAATTTGGCCAATTTTGGCAGGGCGACACACCTATTGTCGTCTAGACCCAAGACCCCAGAAATGGCAAATTCTGGCTGGTAATTTGCTGGTGATGGTAAGTTCCCTTTTTGAGTTAATTCCCAATCTATAAAAATGAAAAATTCGTGGCTTTAGAGAAAGGAAAAAAAAAGATTGAAAATTTAGCCGCCTTTGCTCAGAGAAAGTTATCCCTTGACCTCTTAACTTGGTAAGCCTATGAAACCCGAATTTGAAAACCCTAACCTTAAGCCTGAGAAACCTTAACCTAGACCTAGGGATATTTCTAAACCATCTCTAGGGCACAACAACCCTTTTAAATAAGAGATCTTCTGGCCAACTTCTGAATTAGAGAGGCAAAGAGGATGCCGGTTCAGATATGAAAGAGCCCTCGAAGGCTCGGGGGTCCCCGGCCATCCGGCATGGTTTGGTATTATTCTCTTATCCTTTCTTTCTTATTCGTCTTACTGTTTTGATTTTATTTTGATTAATTTTGGTTAATTTGCTGCTTTGAACTCGTGTTTTAATGTTTTGGATCATGCTGGCTCTGCCACGGATCTTAGAGCAGATCTGCTCGTTTCTAGGCAGATCTGGCCGTAGATCAGAATTGGATTGTCCCACTTTCTCTACCACATTATTTTTATCATTTTAAGGTGCCAAAATCCGAGAGATCTTCGTAGGAAGATCTGTCCGATTTTCATTGTAACACCCTTGTGTGAAGCAGTTTAACGTCATGCAGTCAGGACGTGCACTATAGTTTAGGGTCATCCAGCTGGACCGTTGTGCAAAGCAGTTTAACGTCATGTAGCTAGGACATACACTATAGTTTAAGGTCATACAGCTGGACCGTTGTGCGAAGCACTTTAACGTCATGCGGCCAGAATGTGCACTATAGTTTAAGGTTATACAGCTGGACCGTTGTGCGAAGCAATTTAACATCATGCAACTAGGACATGCACTATAGTTTGGGGTCATACAGCTGGACCGTGTATGAGTCGCCATGCATGTGGGTCGCCAATGAGGGGTGGACTCACTGGGAGATGTGAAGTGCATGAGGCCCCATGGGGAATGAGCCTGTGGATGATGGTCTGACTCACTAAGGATGAAATGGCCAAGACGATTTATGAGCAGTGGGTTTAGATGGTGATGGACTCACTAGGGATAGGAAGTGGGTATGACTCCCTGGGGATAAAAGGTTATGACTTGAATATGCCTCCAATGGTAGTGGACTGGTGTTGAGTGTTGAACTTTGCCAATGTGCACCCGAGCAGGCCTACTAGGGAAGGCATGGGTGGGAGTGCATGCAAAAGGTGTGGGTGCAGATGCGAAAGGGCTGTGGTCGGTGATGGAAAGTGTGAATGACAGTGAGTTGCGCATGACAGTGAGGTGCACTCGGTAGCAGGTCGTGGAGGTCAGACATTTACAGCAATAGATTGTGCAAGGATGGCTCTTCAAGGGAATGTGTTTAGTGCACTCGGCAGCAGCATGTGGCGAGGGACACTCGGTGGTAGTCCGACGCGCTCGACGGTATGTAGACGGTAACTCCTGACAAACGATACGCTCGGCGGTGGCACACGGCAGCTCGTGGTAAGAGATCTGTTAGACTGTGGCACCGACAACTCGTGGCAAGAGATGTGCTTGGCAGTGGCACACGACAGTTCGTGGTGAGAGATGTGCTCGACGGTGGAATGCTGAGGTTTGGGCCTGGGCCTAAACCCGACCTGGCTTGTCGCCAATTGATCTCCCTGACTTAGTTGGGATTTTCACTTTGTGCGAGGCCATTTTGGGCAACCCCTTTTATCGTTTTACCTTAAAGTAAAAATGATTGAGAGCTTTTAACAGTGGGAGAGGGCTTTCTGGCGAATCAACGAGATTTTTTGGTGATTGTGCACAAGGGTTCGTGCATTTCTGGTGGGTTTTATGATGAACCAGGTTCCAGCGGGAAGACCCGTAGACTGCCGATGTTTTTTTGGTGAACTGGGTAAAGCAAGAGAAGGTCTGTCAGTGAGCTGTAGAGGATCATCCAACGAGCGTGAGGGCCAATAAGGGTGCGAAATTTTTTTTTGGTAAGAACAAGTGTCTACCGAGGTGAGTCGAGGAGTTTTCAGTAAGGCCAAGGGATTTTATGGTGGGTTGCAGGATTCTAACAAGACTCCAAAGTTTCTAGGGGGTTAACCGAAGGGTTGCTGGTAGTTGAAACATTGAAGGGCAGTTGAGTGGTCACAGGGTGACCGAGGGGTTAGGCAGCCGAGGGGTCACAGGGCAACCGAGGGGTCAGGCAGACGAAGGGTCATCGGGCAGCCGAAGCGTTGCATGAGAACACTTGGCTGGTGGGCACGTGTAAAGAAACACACTTGTTATGTTTTTGTGCACAGCGCGTAATCGCGCCCGGCAGCGAGCGTGTTCGACAATGGTTGTGCACGGTGGTGGTCGTGCATGATAATGGTCATGGACTGCAGTGATCATACACGGCGATGAACGCTCGCCGCATACCCAACAGTTATCGCGCTCGACAGTGAGCGTGTATGACAGTAAATGCACGTGGCGGCTTTCGTGTTCGGTAGTGAACACGCACGAAAGCTTAGATTGCTGGGTAGCCTGAACTGTTACTCAAAAGGGGAAGTCCTCGTATTCGCTGGCAAGACCTTCTAGGAGCATTCCTTTGATGAAGAACTTTCTGAGCGGGGACTTTGAACTGGTGACTTTATTGATGATAACTCAGTTCAGGGGAATCCCATCTGGCTTGCAGAGTCTGTTGGAAGCCCAATCCTTCAGCACGATTGTGAACTCCATGTTATTATGTGGAATGGCACCTATTGCGAACAAGGCATGTTCTCCATCTCAGGCCAGTTCCTTGTCAGAGAAGTCTGCTTTGTATGTCTGATATACTCGAGCTAAAACCCTTCTCTGTTCTTTTGATGCTGGAGAGACACTAGCGATCAACTGCTCTCTTTTCCTCAGATGCAAGAGCAACGCTAATGGTTAACTGCTTCTCTTTTCCTCAGATGCAAGAGTAACACTGATGATTAATTGCTTCTGTTTTCCTCAGATGCAAGAGCAATACTGACAAGCCCCCACATTCATAGGGTTGAAGTTTTTTGAGATTTTTGCATTTGTAACGAAAAGTTGTATCTATAACTTGTAGTTTCTCTTAATGAAACGTTTTGCTTGTTTGCATTGATTGTCTCCCTTTCTCTTTTCATCTCATTACCTTTGCAACCTCTGCTTCCTTTAAAGGTAATAAGCCTGCCACACTTTCTCTTCTTTTTTTGAGGAGTTTTTAAGGTCACACCTCCGGGACCATTTAAGTGGTGTGTTTATAGAGTCATACACCAAGACTCAAAGGCATGTTTAAAGTCTTGTCTCCGAGACCATAAGGATCATGGGTAGTACCTTTTCAGGTAACGTCCATTGATGGAGGCCATTGTATCCTTTCCATCAGGATGAGCTAATATATAAGCTCCATTTGGTGACACATTTCTAATACAAAAGGGCCTTCCCACTTTGGCTCAAACTTCCCTTTACATTGTCCATGCATGACGATCGACCTTTTTACTGCTAGAACTAAGTCACCACAAGTGAATGAACGGACTTTGACTGACTTGTTGAAAGCCCTCTTCATCCTCCCCTGGTGGAGTTAAGGGTTCTGTTGAGCTTCCAATCTCTTTCCATCAAGTGCGTCTAATTCTTGGTAGCGCAACTTAACCTATTCATCTTTCTTCATATCATGATATATAGCGATGAGGAGCGATGCAGAGCGAAGGAAGTTGAATCTCGATGGGTAGCATTGCTTAACTCCCATAGATTAAAGAATAGGGAGTAGAGTCGGTGGCACTCTGGGTGGTGGTGCGATAAGCTCATAAAGCCTTGGGAAGCTTCTCATGCCTATTTTTCCTTGTCTTTAACACCGATATCCTCAGAACACTGTAAAGGGTTTTGTTGAAGGCTTCGGCCAAACCATTTGCCCGAGGGTGGTACATAGTAAAGAACTCGAAATCAAATTGGTTTACCAAGTGATCTATGTGCTGGCTTCTGAACTGGGGACCATTATCTGATATGATCCGGTCTGGCACACTGAATCGGTAAATAATATGATGTCGCATGAAGTTAGTCACTGATTCCCTGAGGACTTGTTTGAGCGGGATCGCTTCAGCCCATTTTGAGAAATAATCCATAACAACTAGGATGATGGTATGGCCTAATGCTAAGGGAGGGTCAATGGGTCTGACAATATCCATATCTCATTATGAAAAGGGCCATGATGTCACTGTAGGATGCAGAGGCTCTGGTGGCTGGTGAATGAGGTTTGAATGTATCTGACATACTTGGCACCTTCTGGCATAGGTCAACGAATCTACGACAATTGATGGCCTGTAATACCCCAACCTGCATATCCTTTTGTAGAGCTTAAGACTGGACTAATGAAGGCCACAGACCTCGGCATGCACTTCCTCTAGTACTTGCTTTGCTCCTTTTATGTTGACGCATTGAAGACGGATGCCACCGAAGGATCGTTGAAAGAGAGCATTTCCATCAAGAAGTGTGTATTTGGTGGACATTCTTCATATACTGTTGCGCTCAATGCGATCATCCTATAGCCGACCGTGTTTGATTAAGTTGATTATGGGTTCCCTCTAAACCTTAACCTGTTCGATCTCAGCACATATTGGATCAAAGATGTCCCCTTTTTGTTTCTCAAACTTATTACCTTGGGCCTGCTTCGCCTTCCTTTCAGCTTCGAGAGCATCCTTAGTAGTGAGGAGTGCCTCGAATGGATAAGGAGGGAATTTTGAGAAAATAATCCTTTCATCATCCCCATCTAATTCTCTAACCAGCTCAATGTGCCTCCATCCTGCTACCCATATAGGCATGGGTTCCTTCGAGGAGATTTGAATAGTGGCACCGAGCTTAGCAAGGGCATCAGCCTTGGAATTCAACCATTTGGGGATGTGCACTAAGGAAAAGTCATCGAGGTTTTCCATCAAGGTCTTGACAATGTCATGATAAGGCTTGAGGCTGTCTTTTCTCACATCGTATATCCCTTTGAGTTGTTGTATTACTAGCTTGGAGTCGTCGAAAATGGCTAATCGCTCCAGTTTCATGTCTATGGAAACTTCAAGCCCTATTATGAGCACTTGATACTCAGCCTCATTTTGCGAGTTGGTCTTTACGAGGGAGAAGGATAAGGGAATGAAGCCATCTTGAGGGGTTAAAAATAATATTCTAGTACTGCCTCATTCAGACTAACAGGCCCTAGTAAAGTAAACACTTCTTCATGGGGGAGGTCACTTGATAGGGGAGATTCTGTCGGTACTGTTTGTGGTGTCAGGAAAGCGGTCAGGGCTTGGCCCTTGACGGTTTTTTGTGGCATGTACTTGATGCCAAATTCCATATGCAATAACTCCCATTTAGCTAAGCTCCCTGAGAGGCAAGGGCACGTCATGAGGAACTTGATGAGGTCAGCTCTTGAGATAAGCTGCACCTCATGACCGACCAGACAATGATAGCTTTTGGGCAACAAAGATTAATTCCAGACACATCTTCTCAATTGGTGGGTAATTCTTTTCAGCCTCTTACATACTGTGGCTAAGGTAGTACAGAGCGACTTATTTCCCTCCGTCATTGTTTTAAGCCAGAAGCGCACTGAGCGCCTTGTCAAGGGCTGTCACATATAGAATGAGCGGTCTTCCTAACACTGACATGGAGAGTATCGGGGGGCATAGCAAATACTCTTTGATATCATCCAACGTGTTCTAACATGCTTCATGCCATATGAAAGGAGAGTCCTTGTTCAACAGGTGTGTAAAAGGCGTACAACGACCTGAGCAATTGGAAATGAATCTCCGAATATAAGCAAATTGTCCTTGAAGAGACCGAAGTTCGCGAAGCGTTGTTGGCGATGCATTCCTTGAATTGCCTTGATCTTGACAGGCTAGATCTCCAATCCCTGATATCTGACAATGAACCCTGAGAATTTCCCTAAACGTACGCCAAAGGCGCATTTCAAGGGGTTAATTTTGAGCTGATGAAGGCGAAGCCATTCAAACACTCGCTCAATGTTCTGCATGTGAACATCCTTCTTTTCGGATTTCACCACCAAATCATCTACGAAACATTCCACCTCCTTGTGGAGCATATCCTTGAAAATTGTGGTCATTGCTTGCTGATATGCAGCACCTGTATTCTTCAACCCAAACGACATCATCATGTAACAGAAGACCCCTTTGAAATTCAGGAGGTAGTGGCCTTCTCATCCTCTGGTGCCATCCTTATCTAATTGTACCCCTGAATATCCATCCATGAAAGAGATGATTTGGCAATGGGCTGTGAAATCGATAAGCATTTCTGGGAACAGCAATGGGAAGTCGTCTTTTGGACATCCAGCATTTAAATCGCGGAAATCAGTTCAAAACTTGATTTACCCATTCTTCTTTTTAACTGGTACTACGTTGGCGAGCCATTTTGGGTATTTCACTTCTCGAATAAAACATCCTTCCCTTAATTTGGTTACTTCAGCATCAATCTACATTTCAGATTAGGTCGGAGCCTTCTCGATTTTTGCTTTAAAGGTTTGAAGGATGGGTCAATGCCAAGTCGATATACTGCGACTTGGGGATCAAGACGGGGGCATTTCATGATAGTGTCAGGCAAAGACATCTTGGTTTTCTCGTAGGAAGGCAATATAATGTTCCCTCTCATTTGGCAACATGTGAGTTGAAATAAAAGTTGGCCTCGGGTCATTCTCATCGCCCAAGTTTATTTCCTCGAGATTGTCAGTCATAACTTGTCCACCTTCTTTTCATTCCTCAGGGGTGTCGTCGGTCGGTGATCCAAAGGGTCCTCCATTGACCTCGAATGTCTTGACCTCAAAGTTTGTAGGTACCCATGCCCTTGACATCTCCACCTCAAATTGGGCTTTGATAGTATAGAGCATGGCGGCTACCTCTACTGCTTGTTTGCTTGATGTGGGGTTGGCTTCAAGGAGAGGTAGTGCATATAAATGAGAGAGTGAATTTGGGGGCGTCTAGAACAGGGCTCAAAGAGTATGAGGGGAGGGTCTTATGATTAAACGATCATGGATACCACCACCACATCATTCTCGTTCTTACAGTCACCATTTTCATATACTCCTGAATCACCGTGGGCTTTAGTGGTATGAAAGGTTGCAAGGTAGGTTTAGGTAGTGGAGGTTGGTTTTGGGGTACCGGCTAACTTTGCTATGCAGCCGGTGTGGATTGAAGAGTTGCCGAGGATTGTGTGGGTAAAGATTGTGCCACCAGACTTGGTGCCGACTAGTCAGGTCGTGGAACTGAGTTTGATGTGAATTGGTTAGATTGGGCAATAGGGCTAGGTGCTTGTAAGATAGAGGATGTTGGAAGTTGAGGGTTTGTAGATGGTTTGGTATATGGGACCAATGGTGATCTTGGGATCTTAAGGAGTGGTGGATTGGTTGGTGTGTTAGGATAAGGCATGAGTGGCAGACCAGGGTACTTCAAAAGCCTCCATTTCTGCACAGGTAGCTGTAACATTTTGCCTGACTTTAGACTGATTGGGTCAGTGTTGGTCACTGCTTCAGAGATCTGCACCATGTGGCATGCTTCATGAGAATGGAAGCTTTGCCCTCTTGACTCTCTTAGCCATTGCTGAAAGTCGGGCTCAGGAGGCCTTTGAGGTTTCTTGGCCTTGTGATTTTTGTGCCGCTTGAGGAGATCCTCAATAGTGGGAGGATATTTCCGTTGGCTCTAGATGTCAAGGCATCAGCGACTAACAGGAACCCAGCCCGTTGGGCCACAGTCCTTTTTAGCTGCTTTCGATGCCACTTGCTAATGTTGCAACTTTTGAGCTCCTTGTCAAGAGCCTCAAAGTTTGGGCATTAGCAAGTTGACCCTGTAAAAGACATGTTCGCAGAAGAAGAAGAAGGGTTGGAAGTATCTAGGATAGAAGAAAGGGGAGAGCTTTTAAGGTCGTCACTCAGATTGGATCGATCAGTGGAACTTTTAACATCATCACCAGAATTGGACTTGTGCAGGGAATCTTTTAGGTCTTCAGCCTACTTGGACCATTGAGGGGTGCTTTTTATGTCGTAACCCTTATCGGACGTGTTGGGAACTTGAGCAGAGGAAGGCTCAGGAATTCCTTCTTGACTAGATTGCGAGTCTTGGTCAGTACCAGGGACTAACTCGGGGAGGAAATCCTGTGGGGTTGGCAACAAAGGAAGGGGTTTGAGGAATTCAACCTCAGTCTGAGGCTGAGGGGATCTTCTCTTTCGACCAGTGGCTCCTGGTGCTCGTCTCCTTCTATCATTTTTGGGAATGGGCATAGGCTGGCCAGGTTCACGAGGCTTGTGAGCCGGCCTTGCTTGGCAAACAGCCACCCTCTTCATGGATTTTCTCTTGCTTTGTCCTCGATAGACCTACCATGGTTGGGAAGTCTAGGGTTCATCGGAATAGAAAGGATTGGGCAGCACATCATCACAGGGGGTTTGTGTTTGAGCGATCTCTTGTGTTGAAAGTCCATTAGATTGAGCACGATCCTCCAGGATAGAGCTGACGGAGCACCTGCCTCATACTTTCTCTGTCATTATAGCTTGGAAGTCAAAACACCCTTCTAGGTCATGGCCTTGTATTTGGTGATATGGGCACTAGAGGTTCTCAGTCCCTCGTGTGAGGTGCTTGCGATGTCTTGACGGCTTCAGTGTTACGACCCGTACTTGGAGCATCATGCAAAATAACACTTGAAGAAGGTCTGGTAGTAGTTCATCAAGACAATGTACTTGCTCCGCTTCTTCTTGAATCGTCACTATGTGAGATGCTTCAACTGCCCCGAATGCCGTCTTGAGGCTATCGAGCTGTATCTGCCCCTTTTGAATTAAAGCCTTGATGTGATCCTTGAGGGTGAAGCAATCCTGAACATGATGCTCCAACATTCTATTATATGCACAATAACTCTTATGGGTGGCAAAGTCAGCATCTTCTGGCCTTTCACCTCAGGCAAGGTGATCATCTGTGGCTCAATCAACATTCGGAGTAAAGTTGGGACCCACTCCCTATCAAAGCTATAGACTTTCTTTTTCTTCTCCTCCTAATAGTCCTTTTCGTAGAGATTCCGAGATGGAGGCACCTTATTGTAGGACTGGGATTTCTGTTGGCTTGCTTGAGGTGGGCCCTGAGTGTTTGCAGGGTTCACCCCCTTAGAGAAATCCAGAGTTTGAGGTGCAGCCTTCTTGAGGTCTGATACAGTGACAACAACTCCTTTCTGTTGATTTTCCCGAGAGTTGCTACGACCATTACTAGAGCTTTGATGTTTTCCCCATTTGATGATGGGAATTGAAGTTTGCCATGGTGCTTAAGGAGGCTCTCTATCCAGATTGCTTTGGAGATCAGATCCGATATAGAGGTCGGGTTTGACACCTCGATATGAAAGGAAATCTCCGGTCGCATGTTACGCACACATGTTTGGAATGCATTGATTTCAGACATGGGGGTATGTAGCCAGATCTCTCCATCTTGCAATGAATTGATCAACCGGCTCATCTGAACCCTGGGTTAATGTGAGAAGCTCAATAGTCTGGGCTTCTCTTTCAACCTCATAGAAGTAGTTGCAAAATAATTGTTCCATTTCTTCCCAGGTCTGCACTGAGTTCAGTGGGAGTCTAGCATACCACTTGAACGTTGGCCTGCCAAGAGTTTCAACAAACTGATGGAGAAGAAGTCTCCCATCAACTGCTGTTTCTTAACATGCCGAGTAGAAGTGGGCAATATGTTGATGTGGTGAACACGTGCCTTTGAAAAGAGGGAATCTCCCCTTCTGGTAATTAGGGGGAAACGGGAGCTGGTCAATTTAAGATGGATAAGGCTTCCGATACAAGGCTATATCTTGAATGCCTAGGATCTGTCTGCCTCGCAAATTGTTAGTGATTATGGCATCAATGTCGGCTTGTGAGACATGCTGAGAGGAGGAATGATCATGAGAAGGAGGCGGCTGCCTCGGCGCTAGATCGGCTAGATGGGAAGAATTGGCTTTCTGGTGAGTTGAGTTCCCAGGGAGCCTGGTACTTTCCATCAGCTAGATCTTCTCCATCATTTTATGCATCATGTCCTCGAACTGATTCACACGGTCTTCTTGATCATCATTGTGCTCCTCAATGACCATCACATTGACCGTTTCTTCAGGGAGGTTACTTTCTTGTGCCGTCGAGGTTTAACGTACCTGTCTGACTAGGTGCGACAAATCAGTCAGCCAGGGTTCAGCATGCCCTGACTGAACTCTAGCCTTGTACGCTGATCAGGTCAGGACCATTGCGCGACGGTCTTGGGTCCGCAAGGTGTGAAAGGTTGGGTCGTCTCCTATGATATTGACAACAATAGAGGATTCTGGCTCCTCCACCTTAGGCTTGGCTACGGCCTGTAATGGATAAAATAGGTTCTCGACCAAAGGATCAGCATGCTTACTTGCCTCGAGTGCCTTGGGTTCTTCTCTTCGCACTATTTACATGCCTCGGCCATGTTTGGCTTTCAGGCTCTGGTGTACTTCCCTCCAGAAACTACACTGGGACTGTGATTGTGAATGTTTCGCTTTCTTCAAACATGACTGAGCCGTCTTGATGAGGTGCGGTAAGGAATGCGGGCCAGAGACAGGAGTCAGCTCGGGCTTCTGTCTTGGCTTGGGGAGAGACAGGGCATGGAAGACTTCATCACCCAAGGGAGCTTTGCCCTACGCTCTTTTGTGAGCTCCAAAAATACGGCCTATATGGAGAAGGTACTCTTAGGGAAAGCCTTTGAGCACCAGGTCTTACGTGGTTTGTCAGGAGGAGCAGGGACAAATGCGGGAGGAGTCAGCTGCCAATGACCTTTTGGTTGGGAGCTTGGAGTAAGCACGTGTGTGCCATTTTCTGAAGGGTTTCGGGTGACCTGAGAATCAACCCGAGCACGTGTAATAGGTCGGGCCTTAGGGGGCCGAGGATTACGACCATGTGTTTCTGAGGGTATGGCCTTGTGATCACCCCTCACAGAGTGAGTAGGCATGTGTTGGGAGGGGCGACGAGGGAGTCGTCTCTCCTGAACTCGGATAAGCGTAATCAGAGTGCTGCCTTGAGTAGTGCAATATGTATGCAACATATATAGGGCCGGGTCCAAGAAGACCCGAACCTGGACGGTGGTTCAAGGTAGCCTGAGGGTTGCCTCGAGGTGTGGCTCGAGTGGATGGACCATGAGCTCTGATGCATGTGTAGGAGATGGTGGCCTTAGGGCCTCCTCCTCCATGTGTCAGGCCTCTTGTTTCAGGGGCCCGATGTGACTGAGAGTGGGGAATGGCCTTACACACTTGAGCACCGACAGATGAATTGCCATGCGCAGGAAGGGAAGGGATGGCCTTATGGATACCTTGAGCAGCGGGACCAGGAAGTGACTTGCCTGCAGCAGGGTGCATGCTGTGTGTGGTGGCTAGTGCGCTACCTATGCAAGGTGCATTGGTGGAGGGTCCACCAAGGCTGAGAGACGGGGAGTGAGGGACCTTTAGGTCCCTCTTCGCACCAATCCAGGTTAAGACATGGGAGAATGACATAGGGATGACACTCAAGAGGAGGGTAGGAAATGAGGTTCGCTATTCTTGAAGCGGACTCATGAGTTTGGGGATTAGAAAGTCCCCGACTCGGATGAAGGAGGAAACATAAAAAAGGAAAGTCAAACAATGACGATCCGACTATGGGGTAGTATGTCCTCAGTGGAGTCATCAAGTTGGTTAGGTGTCTCATCTCGCCCTCCGGGTCAGGATGACCTGACGGCATGGTTCCGGGTTCGAGATGGACCCGGGACTTAAGATCGCTCTCTCGAGAATTGTGTAAGGAATATGCGGGAATTTTTGAGTTTTGGCCAGAATCTAGAATCCGATGGTCAGAATTTCAGTTACTTCGTCGGCTTCGTGCATGAAATCTGACCATCCATCATGTACGGGGTTCGTATCAATGATAGCCCTGGACCTTACGTACACATTGGAATTAGTTTAACATTGATCTGTTGCACGAGCGTCGTGATTTAGTCCATCGAGTGAGGCGTGTTGCTACTCAATTATCTGCAATTTCTTCACGGATTAAAAACTTCTCTCTAGCTTTTCTCCTTGCTTGGACATCGTCTCGAGGCCTCCCACATATCGAATTGTTCGTTTTGATGAGAAGAATATGCTCACCAAATTTGGGAGCGATCCGACTTGGATCGAGTGAGTTACGAGCCCCCAAAGTGACTATCTGTGACTGTAAAAACAGCCACCTTTAATGGTGTTTTGGTGCAATGAGGCCACACGAGAATAGTGTGTGGCCCCTCATGTTTCAATGTTTTGCTCATATCTTTGTTCTGGAGTGTCCGATTAAGCCAAAACTTGGCCTGTAGGGGTTTTCAACCATTTTAGATCTAATGGTGGTGGTCCCACAGGGATTTGAGACACCGAAAATGTAGTTCCAGTTGTAGGTTTGTTTCAGGGTGCTAGAGGCCATTTTTTTTGAAAATTGTTCCTTTGTGTTCACTGCCTTAGACATGTTAGAATGCAACGAAACTTGACAGGTGGTATTTTGGAGTGCTCATGATGATCTTTACCAATTATGGTGCCATTCTGAGACTATCAAGAATTTTCATTGTTTTGTAGGCTTTATTGACTTGCTTCCTACCAAGGACTAAGGTGTTGAAACATACGATCAAACAACTTGCCCGACCAAATGTTGTGCTTGAAGAGAAGTGAGAGGGATAGTCATTTGGAAAGTTTCCTTCGGCTTTTACTTTTTTCCTTTCTAGCCACAGGACCACGTGAACGCCAAGGAGATTCACGTAATGGTGTAACTAGGCTGCTCAGACATAGGGATGCATTGTTGGCGGGTCCGTCAGTGGAGACTTTAAGGGGATAAGAGAATTTTTTGAGGGATCTTGTCGAAGTCCACACCCTCGTGCGGACTGTTTGTGATTCTGAATATGAGGATTTTGTACGAAGCTCGTTAGTTAGAGTCGGGCACATCTGACCATTGAGTGCCATGATGAAGGGCATTGTTGCCATTTTGTCTGGGTTCGTTGGGCACTGTTTGCTGCTACACCAAGTTTTCTTTTGATGTTTAGAGTACCACTTTGGGTCTCGAATACCGTGTCCAGTAGGGGGCAGTGTTAGCCGATCCCGAAGGTTTGAGCCTGTCGACTAGGCGAGCTGAAGTCTCTGGCAGATTCTCCCCTTGCTTTATCAGTATCTTACCTCTGTAATGTTTGTTTCATAGAGTGTAATTGTGACCTCTTGAGAATAATGTTCTTTCTCATGGAACTTGTCTTGCCGTCTTGGCGAGTCTTGTGTCTTTCAAGTCCTTTTGCAACTGAACTCAGACTGTCAGAATCTTTTCCTTGAAGCTCATGTTTTTGGATTCTTGGTTTTTATGTCACCAAGGATTTTCTTCTTTTGAGTTAGGATTGAAGTCGCCTGTTGGGGAGAGTGTTGCATCAACCTGGTTATTAATCCAAGCATCCTTTGTGGATTTTCGCTTGGTCTTAGGAAGTGGCACCGTAGAGACGGTTTTCACCAACTTCTTTTTATGGGGTTCTTTTACTCATGACTTTCTGGTCATGTCCACCCATTTTTTTCATTCTTGCTCACGATGCCCTTTCGGGTTTTCACTGTGCCCAATTTTTTTATTTATGGAACTCTTTTACTCATGGTTTTGTGACCATGCCCATCCATCATTTTTACTCATAGCATTCCCTCGTTCAGATATATACTATGCCCATTATTCTTTTCTCTTTTTCTTTGTGAAGGCATGTTTAAGGTCACGCCTCCAGGACCTGTGCGAAACAGTTTAACGTCATGCGGCCTGGACATGCACTATGGTTTAAGGTCATACAGCTCGACCGTGATGGTGATGGATGGCAGTCTATGAAGGCCATAGAGTGAGGAGATTGCTCGGGGCTACCTATAAGATATGGATGATGTATGAAATGTGAGTGGACGATGGTGACCCACTAACTTACGACGAGTATGGATGGTGCAATGGTTCGTCATTTTTTTGAGCATGGGTGAGACTCACTGGGGAATGAGGTATGTGTTGAAATGAATGGACTCACCGAGGAGGTAGTGAACGTGGTGCCGCACACTATCAGGTAGGTTAAGAAAGGCGTGCGTGAAAGTGCACATAAAGGAATGTGTGCGTATGTGGGGGTGAGTTTATGGTCATGCCTCTGTGACCTGAGCAAAGCAGTTTATTGTCATGCCATCAGGACATGCATTATGGTTTAAGGTAGTACAGCTGGACCATGGTTGCTGAGCCTTTCAACATCATGCGGCTAGGACATGTGCTATGTTTAAGGTCACACAACTAGATCGTGGTTATTTAAAGTCATACGACTAAGACCATGCATTCTAAGGTTGTGCAACTAGACCTCCGCAATAGTGTAAAGTCATATAGTTTAGACCATGGTGCTGCGGAGTATAAGGTCATGCAGCACGGACCATCGCTATAGTTTATGGACATATAGATTGAACCATGTGATTTAAGGTCGTGCGTCGAGACCGAGGCTGTGCAGTTTGGGGTTGTGCAACACGAACACATGCCGTGTATTTTGAGGTCGAAAAGAGCGAGGCTAGGCAGTTTAGGGTCGCACAGCAGGGACCGAGGCAGTGCAGCTTAGGGTCATGCAGCATGGGCCGAGGCTGTGCAGTTTAAGGTTGTGCAACACGGATCGAGGCTATGCAGTTTAGGGTCATGCAGCATGGATCGAGGCTGTGCAATTTAGGATCGTGTAGCATGGATCGAGGCTGTGCAGTTTACGTGCAGCACGGATAGAGTCTGTGCAGTTTAGGGTCGCGCAGCACTGACCGAGGCTGTGCAGTTTAGGGTCATGCAGCACGGACTGAGGTTATGTAGTTTAGGGTCTTGTAGCACAGGCTGAGGCTGTTTAGTTCAGGGTTGTGCAACACAGACCAAGGCTGTGCAGTTTAAGGTCATGCAGAACGGATTGAGACTGTGCAGTTTAGGTCATGCAGCACGGGCCGAGGCTGTGCAGTTTCAGATCATGTAGCACGGACCGAGGCTGTGAAGTTTTAGGGTCTTGCAGCACGGATCAAGGTTATGCATTTTAAGGTCATGCAGCACGGACCGAGGCTGTGTGGTTTAGGGTTATGCAACACTGATTGAGGCTATGCAATTTAGGGTCGTGTAGCACTGACCGAGGTTGTGCAGTTTAGGGGTGTGCAGCACGGACCGAGGCTGTGCAGTTTAGGGTCATGCTGTACGGATTGAGGCTGTGCAGTTTAGGGTCGTGTAGCACGGACCAAGGCTGTACAGTTTAGGATTATGTAGCACGGACTGAGGCTGTGCAGTTTAGGGTCGTGCAACATGGATTGAGGCTGTACAGTTTAGAGTCGTGAAGCACGAACCGAGGCTGTGCAGTTTAGGGTCATGGAGCACGGACCGAGGCTATGCAGTTTTGGATCGTGTAACACGGTTCGAGGCTGTATAGTTTAGGGTCATGCAACATGAACCGAGGCTATGAAGTTTAGGGTTGTGCAGTACATACCGAGGTTGTGCAGTTTTGGGTCGTGCAGCAAGGACCGAGGCTGTACAGTTTAGGGTCGTGCAGCATGGACTGAGGCTGTGCAGTTTAGGATCATGCAACATGGATCGAGGTTGTGTCGTCATGTAGGCGGAGCTCTGTGGATGGCAATTCGACTCTCTAGGGATAAAATGGTTAAGGCCATTCACAAACTAATGGCTTAGATGAAAATGGTGACCGGATGAAGGCTGCTCAATAGAGGTAGACTTCATTAGGGTTTAAAGGAGTAAGCGTACTATTTGGAGAATTGGCTTATGAAGATAACTTGACTCCCTGGGGATAAGATAGCTTGGTGTGAAAAAGACTCACCGGGAATTGAAGAGGTAAGAATGACCCGAACCCCACTGAGGATAATGGGCTGCAATATGGGTGACTTCTACTGGAGGATGAGGGATAGCTCTTGACTTCATTTGGGAAGTCACAGTTTGGATGCAATAGCCCGTGTGTAACTCCAATGGGGATGACACATCATGGCTTGGGAGCAACTTCACTAGGGATACTGGTAGGGCATACACTGTTGGAAATACAGTTGGTGCCATGTGTAGCGTTAATGGTCTGTTGCGAGTATTCAACCAACGTTGAGTTCTTACAACATAACCAGCACTGGGTTATTAAAGATCGACCCTTGATGTTATCTGAAGTCAACTTTCTCTGAGTTAACCGGTGCTAGGGTTGTTTCTGGAAACACACTCGGCATTAAGTCAACCAGCGCTAGGGTTGTATTAGGAAACTCACCCGGTGCTAGGGTTGTATTTGGAAACTCACGCAGCTCTAAGTCAACCAGCACTAGGGTCGTCTTGAAATTTACACTCGGTGCTACGTCAATCGGTGCTGGGGATGAGAGTTACCTTGGGCCTCAGGTTGAGACCTGACCCGACTCGTTGTTGCTTGGCTTCCCTTTGATGCAACCGGAATTCGAGTTTGTGAGGGGCATTTGAGGGCAGCGTAGTTTATATAACGGGGTAAAATCCCGTTTGCCCTTATTTTTCACCAAGGGTAAAAACTTAAGCAACAATTTTCTTTAACAATGAGGAGAGGGTGTGCCCAGTTGAAGTTCCAGCAAGCAGTAAGACTTCTGCAGGAGTTTTACAGGGATGATTCTTCGGTAAACATTAGGATTCTGGCAAGGGTCCTGTAGAGAAAACCTTCGGTGTGTGGACTTTGCCTAGAATTGGTGAAGATGCAAAGAGAGTAGCAGGGAGAGAAGAATCATCCGGGAAGTTTTCCACGAAAGAGAGGAAATTCTGGGTGCAGTTTTCCTTTCTGGTAGGGATTTTTAGGGGTTTCTCGTCGATTGTGGAAGTTTTTCGGCACTGCTCGTGGTGTTGCAGAAGTTTTTAAGAACTTAGGGGAAGTTTACAGGAGTTTTTTGATGAGGTTCTGGTGAAACTCAGGCAAAAAATACAGGCGGGAAAGTTCTTCAGTGGATTTTCGAGCTTATAGGAAAAGTTTTGACGGGAGACGAACGGTCGCAGGAGGTGGTCAGTACGATTGTAAGAGGTGAGCAATCATGGGGAAGGCGTACGGTTGGTGACAGTTTGGCCTTCGTCCTTGAAAATCGTGTGACCATTAAGGAGGTGCGAAAACTTAAGTTTTGAAAAATGAGGAGTCTCAGGAGGCGAACAGTCGCGACAGAGCTAGCGCTAACAGAAGTGAAACTGGCGTGATGGTTTGGAGTGCCGACACAACCGGTGTTGAACCTTAAGAAAGGCAACCGGCGCTAAGGGCTAGGAGCACAATCGACATTGGCCTTTGGAGAACACAATTGGTGCTAGCTTCAGTCGGTGCTTGTCAACACATGTGGCTTATCACGATGTGAAGAAAGACGCTCGCGTATGATGGTAAGTCATGTGCGGGGTTCGCAGCGCTCGACAATGAGCTACGTATGACGATGTTCATGGGTAGGCAAAAGGTGGCGAAGGATGGGGCATGACTTGTGGTACATGTTGGAAGCCAAATCCTCCAGAACGACAGTGAGGTCCATGTTGTTCTGTGGAAGGGCATCCATTGTGAACAGGGCATGCTTTACGTCATAGGCCTGCTCCTTGTCAGGGCAGCCCCTCTTGTATGTTTGATATACACATTGAATGGATCCTACATTGTATGTTCGACATACACGTCAGATGAGGTATCTGGCTTGTATGTTTGATATACACGTCAGATGGACTGAGGCTAACTTCTTAGAGTGGCTTTGCTTTGTCTTCTGACTTGTAACCATCCTCTTACTCATCAGATGAATTAAATCTAACTCTCCAAATGGTTTCGCTTCTTCTTCGTGAGGAGGGTCATTCTTTTGTGGGTTTGCTTCTTCTTATTCCTTTCATGGGACGGGCATTTGTTTTGGCCTGTAGCCGTCCTCTTACTCTCAGATGCAAGAGCAAGAGTACAAGTTTTGGTTTGTAACCATCCTCTTATCCTCTGACGTAAGAGACTTGTAACCTCCCTAGTAATGGGTTATTGTAATTAATTTTTACTGTAATAAAAAAAAAAAATTAACATTTTGTTTAGACTATCGTGCTCGTTTTTGCATTGAGTCCCTTTCTTTTGAATACACATCACGGATACTACTTCTTTAGGTATCGCCTGTTGATAGGGGGCATCGCCTCCTTTCTGTCAGGATGTGCCAATATGTAGGCTCCATTGGGCGAGACCTTTTTGACTGTAAAGGGACCTTCCCACGTAGGCTCAAAATTCCCTTTATGTCGGCCATGCCTAACAATAAGCCTCTTGATAGCTAAGATTAGATCACCACGGGTGAGCTAGAAGATCTTGACAGACTTGTCAAAAGCCCTCTTCATTTTCCCTTGGTTGAGTTGAAGGTTCTGCTGAGCCTCTAGCCTATTTCCATCAAGTGCATCCAATTCTTGATACCGGAGCTTGACTCTCTCATCTTCGGTTATTCCTTGGTGAATAGCGACTTGTAATGAAGGGATTTGTATTTCGAGAGGTAAAACTGCTTCACCCCCATAGACTAGAGAATAAGGAGTGGAATCGGTAGCATTTTGTGTAGTAGTACGATAAGCCCACAGTGCTTCGGGAAGCTTCTCACGCTAGTTCTTCTTTGTTTTTGATACTGACTTTCTTCAGACATTGTACAGAGTCTTAATGAAAGCCTCAACTAATCTATTCACCCGAGGGTGGTACATAGTCGAGTACCTCTATCCGAAACTAAATTGGTTAACTAAGCGATCAATGTGATGACTCCTAAATTGAGGGTCGTAGTTAGATATGATCCGGTCGGGGACTCCGAAGCGATATATGATATGATGTCGAACGAAGTAGGTTACCGCTGTCCCAAGAACCAACTCAAGGAGGACCGCTTCAGCCCACCTAGAGAAGTAATCTGTTGCAGCTAGAACAAAAACATGGCCCATTGCGGAAGGGGGTTCAATAGGCTCTACGATGTCTGCACCCCATTGTGATAAGGGCCATGATGCAACCGTTGGGTGTAAGGGCTCTGGAGGCTGGTGAACCAGGCTGGAGTGTATTTGACATACTTGGCAATTTTTAGCATAGCTTAAGGAATCAGTTATCATGGAAGGCCAATAGTACCCCAACCTGCATATTCGTTCATAGAGTTTAGGACCAAACTGGTGTAGTGCGATTGTAGGCTAGTTGCCCTTGGAGGGAGCACAATTCTCAAAGTGTCGTCGGTGACGACATTTCTTGGATTGCTCTGATCTTGATTGGCTCGACTTCAAGCCCTCGATGTCTGACTATGAACCCCAAGAATTTTCTGGAGTATATGCCGAAAGCGCCTTTTAGCGGGTTCATTTTAAGTTGATGAAGACACAAACGCTCGAATACCTTCTCAAGGTCTCTTGTGTGAGCATCCGCCTCTTCAGATTTTTCCACCAAATTGTCTACATAGCATTCCACTTCTTTGTGCATCATGTCTTTGAAAATGGTCGTCATTGCTCTCTGGTATATGGCATCAGCATTTTTTAATCCAAAAGGCATCATTGTGTAACAGAAGACCCCTTTTGGAGTTAAGAATGCAGTGGCCTCTTCATCTTCAGGCCCCATCCTTATCTGATTATAGCCGGAGTATCAGTTCTTGAAGGAAAAGGTTTGACAGTGAGTGGTAGAGTCGATGAGCATCTCGGTGAATGGCAACGGGAAGTCATCCTTGGGACATGCGGTATTCAAATCAAAAAATTCAATACACACCCTGATTTGACCATTCTTCTTCTTGACCAGAACAACATTTGCTAGCCATTTTGGGTACTTGACTTCGTGAATAAAGCCGGCTTGATTGAGTTTGTCATCTCGACATCTATCTTCATCTCGAGGTAAGGCTTGAACCTTCTCAATTTTTGTTTGACGGGTTTGATAGTCGGATCAATGTCAAGAGGGTGAACAGCTACTTGAGGGTCAAAGCCTGGCATCTCGTGATAATGCCAAGCAAAGACATCACGGTTAGCTCACAAGAAGGTAGTGAAATGCTTTTTCTCTTCTGGAGACATATTCGCTGAAATGAAGTGGGTCTAGGATCTGCTTCGTCTCCAAGATTTATTTCTTCGAGTTCATCAGCTATGGTCTGACCACCTTCTTCCCATTCTTCTGGTTCCTCTTGGAACTCTTCATCATTATTTTTAGAAGTCTTTTCATCAACCTCAAGCGCAGAGACCTATGACCCTGAAATCTCTGCTTCCAATAGGGTTCTAGAGCATGTCATGATTTTTGTGCCTTGCTCGGATCGAGGGATAGAAGCTTCGACCTTAAACATGGGAAGCCAATCAGGCTCTAGGAGCTTGTTTTGGGGTTAAGCAAAGGTTGAGCGTGAAGTGTACTCGTAGGAATCACATGGCCCTTGCACAGATGTGTGTAGTGCTTGCTCTGCAGTGACTTGTGCTTCATAGACTTATACCATATGACAAGCCTCTTGAGACAAGAAACTTTGCCCCCTTGATTCTCTCAGCCTCTGCTTGAAGTCGGGCTCAGGGGCCACTGGGGTTTCTTTGGCTTCGAATTCTTGCGCTTTTTTGAAGAAGGTGGCTCTACCTTGGCATTAGCTTTCAGTGCATCAGCAATTGTTAAGAATCCTATTGCCTACGCCAGAGTCTTTCTCAATCATTTTTGTTGCGTCTTTGTTATGTTTGATTCCTCAAGTTCTCTATCGAGAGAATCGAAGTCCAGACATATCAAGGACGTACCTGCAGAAGACATAGATAAGGAAGAATGAGAACTAGGAGAAGAAGGAGAAGTAGGGTTAGAAGGTGGGGGACTTTTAAGGTCGTTCCCCTCATCAGACAGATCTGGACAGCTTTTTACGTCATCGCCAGAGTTGGACGGAAGCAGGGGATCTTTTAGGTATTTCCCTTTCTTAGACAATTGGGGAGTTCTTTTAAAGTCGTCACCCTCATTGGATGTGTGCTAAGTGGAGATGAGACGCGAGCATCCTCTTAACAGGATGAAGAAGGAAAAAGGATTGTGCCAGGGATGAAGTCCAGCAAGATTGGCAACGGGGGAAAGGGCCTAAGAAATTCCTGCTCGACTACATGGTGAGCGGTCTTCTTTCTTCGACGAACAACCTTTGGTGCCCTTCTCTTTCTGGTTTTCTAATGTGATGTCTTATTCATCTCGCTGGGGTGGCAAACCACTCTAACTTGGTGAACCACTTCTCGTCTTAAGGACTTGAGTCTGTTTCAGCCATGGTATGTTATCCATGGTTGGGAATCCGAGGGTTCCATAGAGTCTAAGTCATTAATAGGAAGGTCCTGGTTTGTGAGATCTTCTTGTCCCGATGGACAAGTGATTTGGAGATCAGTTACGGGGAGATTTTAAAATTCTTGACACTCCCTCATCTTCTCTGAGAATATATCAAGGAAAGATGTGCATTCTGACAAATAATGACCTCTTATTTGATGGAATGGGCACCAATGATCTTCAGTCCCCTTAGCAAGGCGACGGGGTTGCCTTCTGCTTCGATGTGATTATGCCTTCCTGAAGCATTATAATGAATAAAGCATAGAGGATATCAAGCATTTCATCTTCCTCTTGACTGGTTACGGCATGGGAGGCCTCAGCTGCCCCGAAGGCCTTCTTCAAATCTTCAAGCTTTATCTGACGTTTCAGAATGAGGGCCTCAATGATATCCTTTAGCATGTAGAAATATTTTGTGGGATGATTGATCCTCCGATGATAGGCGCAATAATTCGCTTGAGTGTTAAGGTCAGACAACTCAGGGAACTTGGTTTCTGGAAGTTGAATCATATTTTGCTTTAATAGTAACCAGAGCAGCACAGGGACCATTTCTTCTTGAAGGGATAAACCTTGTTCTTATGTCTGGCGAAATAATCACCCCGATCAAGGTTGGCTGGTGGAGGTACCCGATTGTACGACAATTTTTGCTTGCCAATCTGGGGTGTTACACCTTTAGAAAGGTCAAAACTTTGGGAGGGAGTCTTCTTTTAATCATTGACCATGACGACTGCACTGATTACCCCCTTTTGTTGGTTGCCTCGTGTGTTATTCTGAGAGCTATCATTGCCCCGGTTGTTTGCTGAACTTGTAGATCGTTGTCGTGTCCCACCATGATGGCGTGATAAACTTTCTATGCGAACTGATTTTGAGATTGATGCTGACATGGAGGTCGGATTGGAGGCCTCGTCATGTAGAGCGATTTCAGGTTGCATGTTCCGCACGCAAGTCTGGACTGCTTCCTTCTTAAGCATAGGATTAGGATGGCTAGAAGCCAGGTTTCTCCATCTTGATATGAACTGATCCAAGGTTCATCTAGTTCTTGAGTCAGGCTGAGAAGCTCGATAGTTCGAACCTCTCTCTCGACTTCATAGAAGCGTTGATAGAACAGTTTCTCCATCTCCTCCCATGTATGCACGAAGTTTGGAGGAAGTCGGGCATCCCATTGGAATGCCTTGCCATCGAGACTCTCAATGAACTATTGAAGAAGAAGTCTCTCATCAGCCGCTGTTTCCCGACATGTTGCCTGGAAGTGGGAAATATGCTGGTTCGGGGAGGTGGTTCCACTGAATAAGGGAAACTTCCCTTTCTTATAGTATGAGGGGAATGGACTTGATAAATATAAGAGGGCTAAGGTCTTTGATAAGGCTTCTCACCCTATATCCTCGAAGTTTGTCTGTTCTTTAGGCTATGGGTGACCGCAACGTCAATATCTAATTGAGAGATCGGATGAGGGACATAATAGTCCTGTGAGGTAGATGGAGGGGGCTACCATGGAGGTGCACCATCAGAGTGATGGGAATTGAGCTCATGGTTAGCCGACTGGCATGCCATGTTAATACAATCGACCTTCTCCATCATCGTATGCACCATGTCCTCGAACTTGTTCATACGATCCTCTTGCGTATCACCAGGCTCGCTTACGACCATTACGTTGATCGTTTCTCTAGAGAGGTCAACGTTAGTGGCAGCTGAAAGCCTGGGAGCTTGAGGTGTCATACATGGTAGATCAGTCAGTAAGGGGTCTGGATGCCTTGACTGAACTCGACTCCTATGCGTGGATCGCATTTGGAACGGTTCTAGACGGTCTTGGGACCATGGCTACTGAGTGGTTGGGTCTTCTTCTGCGATAGTAACCACAGCGTAGGGCTCATGAAGCACTTCTTCAGGCTTCATTGTCTGAAGGGGATAGAAGGGATTCAAGTGAAGATGGTCATCAAAATTGGCTGTTTTGACTGCCTTGGTCACCTCTCTAGTAGAAATTCGCAGACCTCCATCGCATTTAGCCTTGAGATTTTGATGGACCTTGTGCCAAAACTGCGATCTAGGTCGCGGTAGGTCAACTCTTCTTGCACAGGAGAGAGCTGTCTTCGTCAGATGAGGCAATGGATGGGGGCCAGGAACTGGAGTCATCTTGGGCCGAGGAGGATGAAGGAATCGATCTCCCACGAGGTCCATGCCCCGAGCTCTCTTATGAACTCCAAAGACATGACCTAAGTGATTGGCCTGGTTTAGGATGGTACTATTGGAGAAAACCTTCGAGTACTAAGGCTGAAGGTGCTTGCTCAATGAAGAAGGAGCAGGTAGGAGCAGGGTCGACTCATGAGGAGGCATGAGTTGAGGGTGAGGGGACGCCTGTGATGGTGACGCGTGTGTGACCTTCGAAGAAGGATCTTGGGGGGCCAGGGGGTCCACCCGGGCTCGTGTACGTGATCTGGCCTTAGGAGGCCGAGAACTACGAGTAGGTGTCTGTAAGAGGTGCAGATTTGCCCCTTTCATGGTGCGCTTGTGTGTGCATAATAGGAGGACAAAGAGGTCGTCTCCTGTGTACTCGGGTTGTCATAATAACGGCGTTGGACACGGACTCGAGGTAACATAAGGGTTGCCCCAAGGTGTGGCTCGAGTGGGTCACCCACGACCCTTGTGGTGTGTGTGAGGGACGGAGACCATGGGGTTTTTGCCTCGAAGTGTTGAGCCTCTAGGGATAGAGACCAATGGTGCAAAAATTTGGGGGTTAGCCTTATGACAACCCACAAGAGCAATGGTAACTTGCTTGCCATTTGCAGAAAGGGATTGAGCAGCCTTTCAGCGTACCTCAGGAACTTGACCTACAAGTTACTTGTTGGCGGCTAGGTGTATGCTGTATGGGGCAACATAAGTGCTCCTCACGCAGGGCGCCTTGGTGGAGTATCCACCAGAGCGAAGAGATGAGGAGTGGGGGACCTTCAAGTCTCTCCTCACACCAGTCCAGGTTCAGACCTGGGAGCTAGACAAGGGGTCTTTGCTCAAGAGGATGGTCAGGAACAAATTCGAAGGACCTTGTTCCCTGAGGACACTCTCGAATAAGGGGATAAGAAAATCACAGATCCGGATGAATGGATTACAGAACCCAGCAGCCATAAGTGAGTATGAAAAGAGAATGAACGCAGATAATAAAAAAAGAGACTAGCCATACAAGGATGATCTGACTAAGGGGTAGTAAGTCCCCAGTGGAGTCGCCAAGTTGGTTAAGTGCCCCGATCTCACCCTCCAGATCCTGGAGGGTCGGGCAGCGTGCGTCTCGGGTTTCAGGGGAGACTTGAGACATTTAGGATCACTCTCTTGGGAACCTCGTTTGAAAACGGGGGCAGGTGTTACCAACTGGTGAGAAAGGAATTTTAAAGGTGGGCTCGGGACTTGCTCGGGTTGAATTGCATGGGTGCCTTCTTAGATCACGAAGAAAGTCCACCAGTAATAAAACTGGTTTGGAATCGCCTCCCTCGGCTCGTATTCTTCTTATTTTCTACTTTTCTGCAATCACACACGTATATGACAAAGGTTATGGAGCAGTTGGGTCAGACCTCAGACTTTTCCTCTCTGATGAACGTACACAAGCATGCGCATTCAAAAAGAAGAAAGAAAGATGGGGGGAGAGAAGAATTCGACCAAGCGAGAGGATCAGAGCAGTGACTAGGTTGGTTGATAATTGACCTAACGTGGTAGCCAAACGGGCTCGTTAACGAAGACCAGCTCATGAGATCACCACTAGATGTTATTACCAATATCGACCAGCTAAGCACGATGGTCAGTCTGTCGTGGCAGTAAAGCTGGCCAAATGATCTTGGTGCAACAACATTACGGCTAGACGAGAGGCCTGCCATGAGATGCTAACCTCAATTCCTCTTGGTCAAACGTAAGAGTAATAGAGGAATGGTTTAAAGAGAAGAAAGGAATCGGTATTAGGAGAGAGAAGAAGGAAGAGAGGAGGGAGAAGAAAGGAGAGAAGTGCAGTCGACACTAGACATTATTGATTGTTTCAAGAGATGAGAGAGGGTGGAAGCCGTCGGCGCTACGTCTCACCAATTGACAAAAGAAGAGAGAGAGAAGCAGTCGGTGCGAGGTCTCACAGACTGACAGAGGAAGAGAGAGAAACCAGTTGATGTGAGGTCTCACCGACTAACAGAGAAAGAGAGAGAAAACCAGTCGGTGTTAGGTCTCGTCGACTGATAGAGGAAGAGATAGAAACCCAATTGGCGCTAAGTCCCGCTGACTGATAGAGGAAAAGAGAGAAACACAATCGGCGCTAAGTCTCATCGACTGATAAGGGAAAAGAGAGAAGATCAGTCGACGCTAGGTCTTACTGACTGATAGAGGAAGAGAGAGAACCCAGTCAGTGATAGTTCTCGTCGACTGACATAAAAAGAGAGAGAAAACCAGTCGATGTTAAATCTCACCGACTGAAAGAGGAAGAGAGGGAAACCCAGTCGGCGTTAGGTCACATCGACTGACAAAGGAAGAGAGAGAAAACTAGTCAGTGCTAGGTCTCGCCGACTGATCGAAGAAGAGAAAGAAGGCACAATCGGTGTTAAGTCTCGTCGACTGACAGAGAGAGAGAGAGAGGAAACCAACTGGTGTCTGGTTTCATCAACGGATAGAAGAAGAGAGATAAGATTGAGAGAAAGAGAGAGAAGAGAGGGAAAGAGATAGAAGAGAGAGAAAGAGAGAAAGAGAGCAAGAGAGAGGAGACCAACCGACACTAAGCCTCGTCGGTTGCATCAGAATGGGACAAATGGAGATAGAGTCAAGGAGAGAAGAAAGAGAAAGAGACAGAGAAAAGAGAGAGAGAGAAAGAGAGATAAGAGAGAGAAAAAGAGAAGATAGAAAGAGAGAGAAGAGAGAGAAGAGAGAGCAAAGGAGGAGAGAGAGAGGAGTAAGAAAGTTACCTGCTCGAAGAGTACCGGCCCTTTTTTTCTCTCTCTTCTCTCGCTCTAAGACGTACTCACAGGCTCAAGCACGGAATCAAAATTTTTATTCAATCTTCAAACCATCAACTGAAGGCTGTGGGGTCCTGTTTATAATGAGGCAATGCCTGTTTATATAGAATTGTGCCTAAGCATGGGTGGATTGATCAAAATTAGACCTAATTACTAAAAAATTAAGATTTAATTGAATTAAAAGAAATTCTAAAAGTGGTATAAAAGGACTGTTTTGCCCCTGCCTAACAATGTGTGGAATACCAGAACAGTCCCTGCTGCTGCACGAGAACTTGTGTGATCTTTCGTGGCTGACCCAAGGTTCCGTTTGATCAAAATATTATTGTTTTCTTGTAGGACTCAACATGATGATCATTTTGATACCAACTTCGAGCCATGATCACGAGACTTTAAATTTTTTTGAATCTTGAAAACATCGGATCGATAGTGTGCTAGTTCCTGGATATTTTTCTACAATTTTTTAGACGTACTGCACTAAGAATGTCATCATGATCGCATGGCAACAAATGGGACGCAATTTGGAGGTCGAACGAAGATTTCGCAACTTTTGAGTTTTAGTCGGAATCTAGAATTCGACGGCCGAAATTTCAGTTACTTCGTCAGCTTCATGCATGAAATCTGATCGTCCATCATGTACGGGGTTCGGACCAATGATAGCCTTGGACCTTACACACACAATGGAATTAATTTGGCGTTGATCCATTGCGTGAGCGTCGTGATTTGGTCCATCAGCAAGGCATGTTGCTACTAAATTTTTTGCAATTTCTTCACGGATTGGCAACTTCTCTCTAGCTTTTCTCCCTACTCGGACATTGTCTCGGGGCATGCCACATATCGAATTATTCGTCTTGATGAGAAGAATACGCTCTGGGAGCGATCTAACTTGAAACAAGTGAGTTATAAGCCCAAAAAATGATTGCCTGTGACTGTAAAAACAACCACCTTTAATGGTGTTTTAGTGCAGTGAGGCCACATGGGAATAGTGTGCGGCCCTACTTATTCAATGTTTTGCTCATATCCTTTTTTTAGAGTTTCAGATTAAGTCGAAACTTGGCCCATAGGGGTTTCGACCGTGCCAGATCTAATGGAGATGGTTCCATAATGATTTGAAATACCGAAATTTTTGTTCCAGTTGTAGGGTCCGTTTCAAGGTGCTAGAGGCCATTTTTTCGAAAACTGATCCTTTGTGCTCTCTACCTTAAACATGTCAGAATGCGATGAAACTTGGCAGGTAGTCTTTTAGAGTGGTGATAAAAATTTTGACTAATTCTGGTGCCATTCTGAGACTGTCAGGAATTTTCACTATTTTGCAGACTTTATTGACCTGCTTCTTACCAGGAACCAAGTTGCTGAAAAATACGTTCAAACAATCACGTGGAATGCCCCCTAGCCTGTGGTTAGTTCAGAATCATCTCCCTTGACCTATTTCCCCTAGCCTGTGGTTAGTTCAGAATCATCTCCCTTGACCTATTTCTTCTTACTTGCATCCACACACACATTAGAGCACATACAAGTAGGTTTAAGGACCCCACCTTGTCATAGGGTGAGCGCACATGTGTTTGTGTATTCAAAGAAGAATGAAAGAATCAACATAATGAAGTCCATGTCAATTCGACAGCCTTATGGTGTCTCCTTGACAGGGGACTCTTTATACATATCTTATAGTAAAGAAGGAAAGAAAAGGGGTGAGATAGAGAGGGTGAAAGAGAAAAGAAAGAGAGAAGAAAAGAAGAAGGAAAGAAGGTTTGAAGGCTGGTTTGCTTTTCACCTAGTACTTCGAAGAAAGGAGAAGGAAACTGAAGGCTGGTCTTCTTTTCCCCCAGTAGTTCAAAAGGTAATGTTTACTTTTTAGAAGAGAGAAAAGATGAACAAATGCAGGTTTGGTTTTCACCTAACTCTTCAGAGAAAAGCTATTTCTAGAGAAAGAAGAACAAAGGAACGAAGGCTAGTTTGTTTTTCACCCATCCTTCAGAGATATGAGGGATGAAGGTTGGTTTGGCTTTCACCCAACACTTCAAGGATAAAGAAACGAAAGTTATTTATTTTAAAGAGAGGAATAAGAAAAGAGATAAGAGAGGGTAAAGGTTAGCTTAGCTCTCACTAAACCCTTCAAAAAGGAGAAAAGACGAAGAAAGAAGAAAAGTGAAAGAGAGAGATGAAGTTTGACTGGGTGGTAAGGCTGGCACAATGACGAGATTGGCGCGATAGCTGCTCTGGAACGGTAGCTAGACGGGCTCGATAACTTGATCGGCACGACGGTTAGACTGCTCGATGATAAGATTGGCACGACGGCTGGTCTGGCACAACAGCTGGTCTGACGTGGTAGCTAGACGGGCTCGGTAACTTGATCGGCATGATCGTTAGATTGCTCAACGACAAGACCTGAACGGTGGCTAGCCTAGTGTAGTGACTGGTCTGACGCGGAAGCTAGACGGGCTCGGTAACTTGATTGACACGACGGCTAAACAGCTAGACGATAAGATTGGCACGACGACACACGATTTTGCCTGCCCTTCAGTCAAACAAGCAAAGAAGAGAAGGAGAAGAAAGGTGAAAGAGGTCGTGTGCGATAGTATGCACTGCCGTGCAAGACAGAGAGGAAAGAGAGAAAGATGTGTCACGCCCGACAGTGTTCATCGCTATGCAAGACAAAGAGAGGAGAGAAGGTTACGTTGGGCAGTGTGCACTACCGTGCGATACAGAGAGAAGAAAGAAGAGAAAGAAGGTTGAGCGCGGCAGTATGCACTGTAGTGCAAGACACAGAGAAGAGAGAGGGTTGTGCTCGGCAGTGTTCACTGCCATGCACAACAGAGAGAGAAAGAAGAGAGAGAAGGTCATGCTCGATAATGTTCACCATCACGCACGACAGAAGAAAGAAAGAAGAGAGAGAAGGTCGTGCTCAGCAGCGTTCACTATTGTGCATGGCTGTAAAGAGAAAGAAGAGAGAGAAGGTTGCGCTCGATAGTGTGCACTACTGTGAGAGACAGAGAGAAGAGAGAGGGTCACGCTTAGCAGTATTTACTACCGTGCACAACAGCGAGAGAAAGAAGAGAGAAAAAGAGGAGAGAAGTGAAAAAGAAGAGATGAGAGAGAAAGAGAAGAAGAGAGATAAAGAAGAGAGAAAGAGGAGAGGAGAGAAAGAAGAGAGGAGAGAGAAATAAGAGAGAGAAAGAAGGGAGGAAAAAGAAGAGAGAGAAAGAAGAGAGAGAAAGAGAAGAGAAGAGAGAAAGAGAAGGAGAGAGAAAGAAGAGAGAAAGTTACCTTTCAGGCCTAGGGGTACCCATCCAGATTTTCTCTCTCCATTCTTTCTCTCCAAACTATGACCCAAGACTCACGTAAAAAGTAAAAATTTTATTGATTGAGGATGGATCTTTTACATGAAGATGGTATGTGCTTACATAAAGTGAACCCAAACATGGGTGTACAATCAAAATTTGACCTAATTGTTGAAAATTAACAATTAATTGAATTAAAGAAAATTAGGAAAATAGGGGTAAAATGATGATTTTACCCCTTACCCATAAATCTTGAAATTCCAAACAAGTCCCTACCATGGCCATGCAATCTTCACGATCTTTCGGGATTTGTTCGGGGTCCATCCGGTCTTCATCTGGCTAAAAGATTTTTATTTTCTTGATCGGCTTGGGAAGACGGTCGTTTTGATACCTATCTTGAGCCATGGATCGGACTCTCAGGTCATGATCACGACGCGACAAAAAACGAGAAAATGTGCAACCCTATATTTAAGATTCGATCTGTTTCTTAGTATTCTTCACAATAGCATGATGAGCAAGTTACTATGATCATTCTGCAAAAAAAATGACTCGATTTGTTGCCCAGACGACCGTTTTCCAACTTGGGAAACTTTTACTAGAACTTGGAACTTGGTGGCCGAAATTTGCAACTATTCCTTCCTAATTTCTGACGAATCCAACTGTCGATCATGCATGAGGTTCGACATGGAGGAAGCTCTCAACCTTCTGGTCATAACGGGCCATTCCTTGCTTCGATCCGATGTGTGATTGCCGTGATGCGAGCGTTTGATCAAGGAGATATGTTGTTGGAAACTTCCTGCTACTTTTGGACCTTTATGGTTAACTTCTCTCGGCTCAAGTTAAGCCATCATGCATGCCACATATCAAATCGATCGGGTCGATGAGACAACATGCTCCAAAATTTGGGCTCTATTCCACTCGAGATGAGGATGATGCGACCATGGAAAGTTTTCTCTCGAAATGGTGAAGCGCAGTTTCCATTAATGGAAACTGGTTCACCGATACGACCTACCCAGTTTAGGTAACTTGGTCAAGAAGCGTCTGAATGTGTCAGAAATTGGTACCCAAGGATTTTTGAGAATTTTGAATCCAATGGCGATGGTCTGGAGACCATTTGATGCTCTGATAATGGTGCTATAGTTTAGAGTCCATTTTTATCATGATAGAGGCAAAATTTCCCTAAATGGTTTTGTTGTTTACACTACCTAAAACTCATCAGATTGCGATGAAACTTTATAGATGTTCTCAGGAGGCCCTTAAGCATGATCTTGAACCTTCTTGGGAATGTCTGAGACTGTCAAAAATTTCATTTTTGGATAAGGGTTTATTGACATATGGCTTCCGTAGTCCACAGGCTTTTGGTACCTACGGACCTAGGTCGCGAACTGCTCTCTCCTTATTCGTATGGGGGATACAAGTGATGGAAAGTAACCTCAAATAAAGTGTCCAAATTTGTTGAGTACAATGTTAAATTACTCCATAGCATGAGCACCCTAACGTAACCCTATTTATATAGACATATGGAAAAATCTTGGGTGAGCGCATTATCTCATGGAATAGTATAAGCCCAACGGCCCCGATTGAATCTGGGCCGATCTAACGAACACGGATGTCTTGTAGTGTTTGAATTTTTGTTTTTTTATAAATTCAAATTACTTGAAATTTTAGGCTAGTGTTCTTCTCATCAAGCCACACCTAATAAAAATATAAAAAAATAATTCGTGAAAAACAAATTGATCAAAATACCCACGCAATCTTTCAGGGGTAATTTGGTCAATTTAATTCTTGTAAATTTTTTTTTGATATTTTTTGAAGACTCACCTATTTTTGATGTACACACGCTCCAAATTTCAAGTGATTTAGATTTATAGAAACAAAATTAAAATTCAAACACTACAAGACATCCGTGATCATTAGATCAACCCAGATTGAGCCAGTAGGCTCACCCTAGCATCTTCCTATATATATATATCACCATTAAATTTGATACGGATCTCTAAAAAAGTTATTACATGGGTGTGAGCTTGAATTTTCTAGAGATCAGTGCCAAATTTAATGGTGATCCTTTGGGAAAGAATACAACAAGGTTAATAGCCCTAATACAAAATAGAGGACATCTTATATAGAAAAGGCTATACTTCCTATCATTGTAATTGAAAATAAGCACTCTCTAAAAGAACCAAATGAAATTGCAGAGCTATATCTAATAGATAATTTACATTCTGAGTTGGGTCATAAAACCTGTTAATATTATGAAAAAATATCGACTGAAACTGAGTCAATCAGAATGGTTCGCAACTATAGAAATTGATGTTTAAACCATCTCCTGAATTACGCAAAAATAAATTTCGGTTACAACTTGTTAGCACTGAATTTTTTGATGAAGTAATTACTAGATTAGGAAATTTTAAAATTGATGATAAACAAAAACTAAAAATCGATATCCTTGAATCTTCAAATAATATGATTGAAGATATTACTGAAGAATGCTTACAAAAGGACTTAAAAGAGCTTGAAGAAATGTTTAAGCAATCTTTGAACAATAAACCAGCTGAAATAAATAAGGTAGGTTACGGTCTAAAAACAAGACCTACTACTCATACTAAAATGTATTATTCTAGCCCTTCACCTGTAAATATCCAGCATGAGGAGGACGTCCTTATGGGTTATGCTATGTACGATGGCAAAGCCATTTAGAGTGGAATCTAGATACCCTTAGTGAATATCGGATCCTTACTTTGCTACGGCATAGGATGATGCATGCTACGATAAGTATAAATAATGGAAATCTGGATCCAGATGTTGTTAAGGCTATTATTACTGGATTTACTAGGCTATGGTGGGATGATTATCTCAATGAACAAGAAAAGAGTTATATTCTGTCTGCTAAAAGGAAGTATGTTCCGACACAAGAAATTCAACCTGGACAAGTGCAAAGTATACAGTATACTGAAGATGATATAATAAATACTCTGTTGTATATGATTGCCTTACACTTCATTGGTAATACAACTATCCTGACTCAAAGACAGTCAGACTTACTCCAAAATCCGAGATGCCCTACCTTGTCCCATTTCAAATGGTATAAGGAAACTTTTAACTCCATACTTCTAACACTAGAAGACTGTAGGGCAGATTACTGGAAAACCCAATTTATAGCTGGACTTCCTACGCTACTTGGGGAAAAGGTAAAAAATAGGCTTAAAGCCGAAAATAATGGAAAATTAAATTATTCTAACTATACTCTAGGAGAATTATCTGTAGAGATATGTGCTACAGGTTTAGAAATTTATACAAACTTAAAACTCAAAAAGTAATTAGAAAAACAAAACCTAACTAAAAGAAAAGAATTAGGAGATTTCTTTGAACAATTCGGGTTTGAATCTATAAATCCAAACCCCATATTGCTCACTCAAGAAATAAAGAATCTTATAAATCTCATAAGAAAAAATTGAGAAAATTTAAGAAGAAATTCTCAAAAAAAACTAAACCAGAAGATGAAAAGGAAAGATTTTCTAAAAATAAAAGAAATTCAGTTATTTATTGAAAATGTGGTAAGTATGGCCATTATGCTAATAAATATCATATTAAAAAGAAAATAAACAACTTAAACACTGATGAAGGTCTTAAAAAGCAATTATGTCAAGCACTGCTCCCTTCCGATGATGAAGAAATAGACTAGTTGAAACTATTAATATATTAACTGAATCGGACTCTGAAACTTCAACAAACAATGAAGATTGCAATAAAACATATTGTAGTTGTGACTATTATAAATTAGTAGTATTAATGAATGGATTACATCTGAATTTTTTGACCAAAGAGGAAAATCTAATTCTAGATATATTTGACAAAATAGAAGATCCAATAGCAAAAAGAGAATCCTTAATATCTTATATGGCTAATGTCCAAACCTAAGAAAGCACTTCCCAACAAGAAGTACAATACGAAAAACCAGTGTATGATTTCAAAACCATTATCAATAGAATAAAATAAAAAGAAACAATTTATAAAGAACCTTCTACCCAAGATTTCAAATTCGAAATCAACAATATAAAACAAGAAATAAAACTTCTTAAAACAACATTGGAAGCATTTACATTTATTCCATAGGATTATTTTAAATGCTGGACTTGTTGTCTCTGCCAAGAAAATCAAATTTTATCAAACCAATATTAGATTTCTTGGTCATAATATTTACCAAGGAACAATAGTTCTCATTGACCGTGCTTTACAGTTTGCTGATAAGTTTCTAGATATCACAACTGATAAGTCTCAACTACAAAGATTTTTTGGAATCCTTAATTATATTGCAGACTTTTCTAAAAATCTGGTGCTTGATTGTAAACCTTTGTTTCAAGGTCTTAAAAAGAATATGCCAGATTGGGGGGAAGTGCATACCATGGTGATCTGAAAAATCAAACTCAATACCAAACAATTACCATGTTTAGTTATAGCTCACTCAAAAGCCTATAAAATTATAGAAACTGATGCTTCTAATCTCGGATATGGGAGAATGTTAAAACAAATATTTGCACCAAATGAGAAATAAAAGCTAGTCAGGTTTACTTCGAGAGTTTGGAATACTGCTCAAAAGAATTACTCAGCCATCGAAAAGAAAATTTTATCTTTAGTGAAATGCATCACTAAATTTGAAAGTGATATTCTACATCAAGAATTCCTTATACGAGTAGACTGTAAAGCCACTAAAGACATTTTAAAAACAGATGTTAAAAATATAGCATCTAAGCAAATATTTGCTAGATGGCAAGCCAGCTTTTCTGCCTTTGATTTTAAAATTCTCCATGTCGAACCCTTGAGTTTTAAGCTTCGAGGTTAATGCTTTTAACAAATTGGGATCAGACAATGAGACCGAGAAATTTTGATAGCAGTTAAAATATGTATGGCATTCACAAAGGCTAGAGTCAACCATTCCTAATAAGGAATCAAAGAAATTTATATGCCTAGTGTCTCTTAGGCATAAAAAGACTGAATTATTTAGTTACGTTCTTGTTAGGGGTTTAACCGCTATTTGCACTAATCCTATATGCAAATAGTTACATCCTTTTTTCTTATGTTCTTCTATCCTTTCTTTGGATAGAAGAGAGAACGTTTCTTGTGTTTCAATAATATAAATAGTTCGTTCAATCGTTTTATAGCATAATCACTTTTAAATTGAAATGTTCCCTTTCAGTGTATTTCATATATAGGTATTTTAAGGATATTTCAATTTTGTATGCTTTTCTCTATATTGGAGATATAGTTTCCTCAGTACTTTTAATATTGCTTATATGAGAACCTGAAGAACTTGCTTCATTATTAAAAGTTCGAGATCCAGACCTAAACAATCCAGTCATCAAGTTAATTACCACAATTATCCTTTTTCTATTTCACAATCAACGGGATAAATGTTTGGGCGACTTACTCTCCTGTGCTTATGAGCTCTACCGAGACTTAGGGTTCAACAGAATAGGACGTACTATTAGAACGACTTTAAGGGTTGTCCCACTCAAACTTGGATATAAACCTTTTAATAGTAAAAAAAAACCAACATGGCTCTGATACCATAAAAGAACTAATAACATGATCTAAAATTTAAATAAGATCTAAGATTTAAATAAGCACAACTGAAACAGGCAAACAGGAGTAACTGGTTCGGGACGTATTTCGGTACTTCACTCCAAAAGCATTCACACATAGAGTTTGTTACAAGCACTCAGGGAAATACTCACAAAGTAACACAACTGAATTTTCAGACTCGAAAGAGGGAGAGAGAGAGAATAGACTTAGAGAGAGAAGAACCAGGGTCAGACTTCCTAACTCTCGATGCCTACATCTGATGTTGGCTTTATTCTTTATAGATGAGGAGTCCGGAATTCAAAATATCTTTATGTGATCATGATTTGGCTTTTGGACCGGTGGCAACCATATATGGTCGACAGGATAAAAGCTGCTACAATGTAAAGCAAAAGCTGCTACAGTAAGATTCCCATAGCTTCAATAATTTATGTCTGTTACCTTTAATTATTGCTGGATGACATATGTGCAAGCATCACTTTCTTTGGGCCTTCGTATCCTGGATTATTTTGGAGTCGAGCCGACCCGATACATATGCCTTAGTTTTTAGGAGTCAAGACAGTGTAGCAGTTATCTTCGTTTTCTTGGGCATAGTTTTCTTCTTTTTCTTTTGAGGAAGCTATTGACATATCATCCTGTTCTTCGTCCTTTAGAGCTAATAGGAGCTGTCGTTTAAGCTACTTTGACAATTCTGGATTTTGCTCCTTTAAGAGCTTAAAATAATGATTAATCTTATTAGGATTTGGTTCTTCGATATTGGCTGATTTTAGCCTCTTAATCTTTATCTTTTGCAGAGATATATGGGATTCGTCTTATGAATCCCACCATTTTATGAGTATTCTCCTTTGGAGGTAAGGGAAATAATCCCACTCATTACTGTTGGGGGTAATAGAAAATTCCTAAGTATCCAAGGGACCTTATATAAGGCCGTGAAGTGTATGAGCATGTCTACTAAATTCACCCCTCTATTAGAGATTTGAAATAATTCAAAAGATTGTTTTAGTATTGAAGGATAAATATCTGTAGAAGGACCCCAAGCTAAATGGATCCTAGCAATTCTTTGAGGATTAAACTGTATTTGAACTTCCCCACTTGGGAATTCTACAATTGTATTAATATTAGTAGTCTCGACAGTTCTAGAAGGAGTTTCATTATGCAAACTCCAATTAGTTTGTAATCTAACCTGGTCCTAGGTAATAGTCTTTGGGATTATTGGATTGGATTTTTCCACATTAGTCTGAAAATATATTGTTTGTCCTCTTTTGTAAATTTTCTTAACATCAGGGCTAATACTATTCATAACTTTATAACAGATACGATAGATTATGGCAATATTTTGAGACCCAATCTCCATGTCGAACCCTTCAGTTTTAATATTCAAGGTTAATACTTTTAACAAATTGGGATCAGTCAATGAGACTGAGAAATTTGGATAACAGTTAAAATATATAGGGCCTTCACAAAGGCTAGACTCAACTATTCTTAATAAGGAATCAGAGAAATTTCTATGCCTAGTGTCTCTTAGGCATAAAAGGACTGAATTATTTAGTTTCGTATATGCAAATAGTTATATCCTTTTTTCTTATATTATTCTATCCTTTCTTCAGATAGAATAGAGAGCGTATCTTGTGTTTCAATAATAGAAATAGTTCGTTCAATCGTTTTCATAGCATAATCACTTTTAAATTGAAATGATCCCTTTCTGTATATTTCATATACATGTATTTTAGGGATATTCCAATTTTGTATGCTTTTTTCTATATTAGAGATAACAATTTCTTCAGTATTCTTAATATTGCTTATATGAGAACCTGAAGAACTTGTTTCACTATTAAAAGTTTGAGATCCAGACCCAAACAATCCAGTCATCAAGTCAATTACTACAGTTATCCTTTTTTTGTTTCACAGTCTACGGGATAAATTCTCTGGCGACTTAATCTCCTTCGCTTATGAGCTCTACCGAGACTTAGGGTTCCACAAAATAGGACACACTATTAGAATGACTTTGACGGTTGTCTCGCTCAAATGTGGATCTAAACCTTTTAATAAGAAAATTAAACCAACATGGCTTTGATGTCGTAAAAGAACTAATAACAAGATCTAAATTTAAATAAGATCTAAAATTTAAATAAGCACAACTGAACTTACATTAAGCCAGATCTAAAATTTAAATAAGCACAACTGAACTTACATTAAGCAATGAAGATAATTGGCAAACATGCGTAACTGAATCTAAATAAGCACAACTGAACTTACATTAAGTAATGACAATAACTGGCAAACAAGCGTAAATGTTCAGGGACGTATTCCGGTACTTCACTCCAAAAGCATTCACACATCGACTTTCTTACAAGTACTCAGGGAAATACTCACAAAGAAACACAACTGAGTTTTCAGATTCGAAAGAGGGATAGAGAGAGAGAGAGAGAGAATAGACTTAGAGAGAGAAGAACCAAGCTCAGACTTCCTAACTCGATGCCTTCATCTGATGTTGGCTTTGTAATTTATAGATGAGGAGTCCAGAATATAAAATAGCATTTTGGAGTCCGAATATATCGTTATGTGCTTGTCATTTGGCTTTTGGACAGGTGGCAACCATCTATGGTCGACAGGATTAAAGCTGCTACATTGTAAAGAAAAAGTTGCTACAGTGTAAAGCTGCTAGCGTAAGATTCCCGTAGCTTCAATAATTTATGTCTGCTACCTTTAATTATTGCTGTGGGATATATGTGCTTGCAACATTTTCTTTGGGCCTTCATGTCCTAGATTGTTTTGGAGTCGGGCTGACCCGATACATATGCCTTAGTTTTTAGGAGTCAGGACGCCAAAGCAGTCATCTTCGTTTTCTTTGGCATAGTCTTCTTCCTTTTCTTTTGAGGAAGCTATTGACATATCATCTTGTTCTTCATCATTTAGAGCTAATAGGAGTTGTCGTTTAAGGTCTTTGTTTGACAATTTCGGATATTGGTCCTTTAAGAGCTTAAAATAATCATTAATCTTATTAAGATTTGGTTCTTTGATATTGGCTGCTTTTAGCCTCTCAATCTTCTTTTTTTGCAAAGATATATAAGATTCATCATATGAATCCCACCATTTTATGAGTATGCTCCATTGGAGGTAAGGGATATAATCCCACTCATTATTGTTGGGGGTAACAGAATATTCCCATCTAAGTATCCAAGGGACCACATATAAAGCCGTTAAGTGTATGAACATGTCTACTAAATTCATCCCTCTATTAGAGATTTGAAATAATTCGAAAGATTGTTTTGGTATTGAAGGATAGATATATGGAGAAGGACCCCATTATGGAAATTCACTCATATTAGTGTTGAGACGAAATTGCAAGAACCAATTATGGGTCCATATTTGATTTTAGAAGCATAAGATCACATCCCATGCTTTTATGTAGTCATAGTAATTATATGCTCTTAATTTTAGGGCCTCTGAAAGATTCTTGTATTCCATTGGATCAAATCCCCATTTTTCATAGAATATAGTGCTGAAAATTTGAAATTTGGAGTACTCAATGGTTCTATTATTTCTATAGTTGCGAACTATTGTGATTGACTTAGTTTCAGCCAATATTTTTTCATAATATTCACAGGTTTTATAACCCAACTAAGGATGTAAATTATCGATTAGATATAGCTCTGCAATTTCATTTGGCTCTTTTAGAGCGTGCTTATTTTCAATTACCATGATAGGAAGTATAGCCTTTTCTATATAAGGTGTCCTCTATTTTGTATTAGGGCTATTAACCTTGTTGTATTCTTCCTTTGAATTAGGAGAAGGCATATTTTTATTGCTTGATGAGGCTTGATTAATCATTCTTCTCCTGGTATCCCTGCAAAAACTTGAGAGTCAAGAAGTCTGGACGGGAATTCTATTCCCCTTTTATGTATTCAATTTTATAATCAAAGGAAGACAAGATGGCTTTCCATCTAGCAAATATTTGCTTAGGTGCTATATTTTTAACATCTTTTTCAAAAATGTCTTTAGCGGCTTTACAGTCTACTGGTATAAGGAATAAATGATTTAGAATATCACTTTCAAATTTAGTGACGCATTTCACTATAGATAAAATTTCCTTTTTGATGGTAGAGTAATTCTTTTGAGCAGTATTCCAAACTCCTGAAGTAAACCTGACCAGTTTTTCTTGCTCATTTGGTGCAACTCTTTGTTTTATGATTCCCCCATATCCGAGATCACAAGCATCAATTTCTATAATTTTATAGGCTTTTGGGTGAGCTATAACTAAGCATGGTAGTTGTTTAGTTTTGAGTTTGATTTTTCGGATTACCATGGTATGCACTTCCTCCCACTTTAGCGGATTCCATTTAAGACGTTGAAACAAAGGTTTGCAATCAAGCGCCAGATTTTTATAAAAGTCTGTAATATAATTAAGACTTCCAAGAAATCTTTGTATCTGAGATTTATCAATTATGATATATTGAAACTTATCAGCAAATTGTAAAGCACGGTCTATGGGAACTATTTTTCCTTGGTAACTATTATGACCCAGAAATCTAATATTGGTTTCAAATAATTTGATTTTCTTGGCAAAGACAACAAGTCTAGCATTTAAAATAATCTTATGGAATAAAAGTAAATGCTTCCAATGTTGTTCAATCGATTATGAGAATATCAGAACATCATCTACATATGCAATTGAAAAGGTGGTGTATGTTGACTTACTCTCCCTCTTCATAGCAGGCGCTGCTCCTCATTCATAGACGACGATGCCACAAACAGTGATGCCCCTCATTCACGTGCGGTGCTGACTTACTCACTCTCTTCGCAGCTGGCGCTGCTTCTCATTCACAAATGGTGATGCCACAGATGGCAATGCCCCTCGTTCACTTGCGGCACTGACTTACTCTCTCTTCTTCAAATGGCATTGTCCCTTGAGTCACTGTCGGCGATGCCTCAAACGGTGTTGCCACTCTCTTGTTTCCGCGCGACACTCCTCCTTGAGTCACAGATGGTGATGCCTCTCGAACCACAGACAGCGATGCCTCTCGAACCACTGACAGCGATGCCTCTTCTTAGCAGACTCCTACCACCGTGAGTGTTACTGTGACCAGGAAACTTTGTCCTTACATCGTCCCCCCCTTAGAAATACTTTGTCCTCAAAATCATTAACTTAATTAATTGAATAAATGGGGGTATTTATCCCGTATCTCATCTTCTCGTTCCCAAGTTGATTCTTCCCTCGACTGATACTGCCATAAAGCATGGACTAGAGGAATCTCTTTATTATGTAATACTTGAATTCTTCTATCTGATATCTCAATTGGTTGTTCAACATAAGTCAAATCTTCCCTAATCGGGATTGGCTTATACTTCAAGACATGGGACGGATCGGGCTGATACTTTCTCAATAGTGACACATGAAATACATCATGAATGTCAGCCAACTCGGGCGGTAGGGCCAATCGATATTCCACGACTCCAATTCTTTCTAAAACCTCGAAGGTTCCAATAAATCGGGAACTCAGTTTTCCCTTTTTGCCAAATCTCATTATGCCCTTAGTTGGTGATACCTTCAGAAAAACCCGATCACCTATTTCAAATTCTAGATCTCTTCTCCGATTGTCAGCATAGCTCTTCTGCCGACTTTCTGCTGTTTTAAGTCTTTCTTGGATTATAGCGATCTTTTCTGAGGTTATTTGAACAATCTCTGACCCTAAAAGCCTCATTTCATGGAACTCGTCCCAACATATAGGAGATCTGCACTTCCTCCCATATAATGTTTCAAAAGGGGCCATCTGGATACTGGCCTGAAAGCTGTTGTTATAAGCAAACGCTATCAAAGGCAGATGATTATCCCAGTCTCCTTTTAAATATGTGACACATGACCTCAACATATCTGAATGTCCTTTCTGACTATCCATCAGTCTGAGGGTAAAAGGTTGTACTAAAAGTGAGTTTGGTCCTCATGGCGGACTGTAGACTATTTCAAAACCTTGACGTAAATCTAGAGTCCCTGTAGGACACAATACTAACAAGCACCCCATGCAGTCTTACTATTTCCTTGATATATAGTTGGGCCAACTTATCCAAGGTATAGGTAGTATGGATCGACAAGAAATGAGTAGTTTTGGTGAGTCGGTCCACAATAACCCAAATACTATCATGCCTCATACCTGATCTAGGCAGGCCAGACACAAACTCCGTAGTTACGTGCTCCCACTTCCACTCTAGCATAGGTAAGGGTTGTAACTGCTCGGCAGGTTTCTGATGTTCAACCTTCACTTATTGAAATGTCAAACACTTTGAAACAAGCAGCGCTACATCTCTCTTCATATTATTCCACGAAAAGACCTTTTTTAGATCCTGATACATTTTTGTCCTCCCTAGATGTACCATATAACGGGAGCGGTTTTCTTCCAAGATAGCCCTTTTTACCTTCTCATTGTTAGGGACACAATCCCGACCTTTAAATCTCAAAATTTCATCATTGCTCAAAGAAAAATCCTCCTTTCCTTCTGACTTTATTTCCTCGAGAATTTTTGTGTGCTGAGGATCTTCCTTTTGTGCTACTCGGATTTGCTGAAAGAGATGGGGCTCTACTCTTATACATGAAATTATTCCTTTCCCATCATCAAGGGGCAAAGCTGGGTGCCATTCTACTGCATCTTCTAGTAGTTTCAACTCTTGGACCATCATGTAAACCATCAACACCACGGGCTTCGTACTTAAGGTGACTGTCATGATGTTTGTCTTACCCTGGTGGTAGTTGAAGGTATAATCGTAATCGTTGAGCAAGTCCATCCATCTTCTTTGGCTCATGTTCAATTCTTTCTAAGAAAATAAGTACTTAAGGCTCTTATGGTCGGTGAACATTTTAAATTGCGCTCCATATAGATAATGCCTCCAAATCTTTAATGTGAAAACCACAGTCGCCAATTCCAAATCATGAGTGGGATAGGTTTGTTCATACGACGTTAATTACCTGGAGGCGTAGGTTATAACATTTCCTTGTTGCATTAATCCACACTCAAGTCCTTTGTGAGAGGCATCAGTGTAGACTATAAAATCTCCATTCCCCTCAATAAAAGTCAGTATCGGGGCTGTAGTCAATCTTTTCTTCAATTCCTGAAAATTTCTCTCATAGTTATCAGACCATACAAACTTTACTTCCTTCTGGGTTAGGCGGGTTAGAGGAAGTGCTATCTTTGAGAACCCTTCCACAAAACGTCTATAATACCCTGCCAGTCCCAGGAAACTATGGACTTCAGATACATCCGTTGATCTTTCCCACTTAGGCACAACCTCAATCTTACAAGGATCAACTGCAATCCCGTCTTTGGAAATGATATGGCCAAGGAAGCCACGCTTGGGAGCCAAAATTCACTTTTACTCAGCTTGGCATATAACTTCTCTATCCGTAGAGTTTGGAGGACCATTCTTAAATGTCGTTCATGTTCTTCTTGATTCCTAGAATACACCAAAATATCATCTATAAAGGCCACTACAAATTTATCCAAATAGGGTTTAACAACTCTGATTATTAGATCCATATAGATGGCTAGGGCATTTGTTAACCCAAAAGGCATGATTAAGAACTCGTAGTGATCATAACGAGTCCTGAATGCAGTCTTGGGAACATCCTCTTCCTTAACCTACAACTGATGATACCCTGACCAAAGGTCAATCTTAGAAAATATTTGGGCTCCTTGTAGTTGGTCAAATAAGTCATATATTCTGAGCAATGGGTACTTATTCTTCACTCTAACTTGATTCAGCTATCTATACTCAATGCATAGTCTTAAGGTCCGTGCCCCATGGTGACACATCTTCTGGTCCTTTGACTAGACAGTCCTTCACTAGATGGCATGGTTTACCGCAACAAAATTAGACCCTGGACTTTCTGATGCACTCATCTGCCATATGAATACCCAGACCATAGTGAGAGCAGACTAGGCGTTGATTGCTCCATACATCACTCTAAAAAGTCCCTGGGATCTTGACACTGCCTTGATTATTTCTCCCCTTCAACTCTCTCTTTGGAGGCAGTCGCGCTTTCTTCTTAAAACTTCCATGCTGTGCGACTAATCTCCCTTCTCTCCTTGCTCAAAAGTATTTGCAATATCTTTTTAACTTCAGGGCACGAACCACCAGCGGGGAGAAGGTCTTGAGGTTTGCCAATATAATCATCCCCCTTATATCGGGCCGAAGGCCCCACTCAAAGTTACTAACCTTTATGTAGACACCCCATTTTAAATCTGGCCAATTATGTGGTTTTCTGAACCCTTAGGACCACAATTAAACTAGTAAACCCAAATCCATAGTTCACATAGCCTACCATGTGATCTGGAGCCAATTTGCCTGCCTAGAACCCTGCAGAAACCCTGTTTTGACCCAGATTTTTGTAAATTCCCTATTTTACCAAAAAATCATTAAAAATAGTAACACAATATTTTTTTATCCAAACTTTCTCTGAGAGCTTCACAAGTCATTGAGGAACACACCAGAAGTGAAAAATATCAATTTTGACAAAAATTGATGCGTGTGGCATGACTTGTGCCGCTCAGATCCGAGAACTTAAAAACACATTTTTGACTGAGCCTTTGGTGGGTTACGAGAGGATACTCTCCCCAAAAAAATTTTCCCCCATTTTAGGATATTTTGGGGAAAATTTAGAGGGTGGATGGAGAGAGAAAAGGGGAGAGAGAAAAATGCAGAGAAACCCTAACAGAGGAAGAGAAAACGATAGAGATGAAAAACCTGAGTGAACGGCATGAGAGAAAACCCTGAAAGTCGTGTCAGAGAGCCTATGCCTTCTGATAGAAACCCCAAATATACCCTTAGGAAAGAACTCACTACTAGAGACTTGCTGATCGATATTTGGACTAGAAGGGCAAGAGGAGCTGATTCTGATACGGGTAAGCCCCAAGGGCTCGAGAAGCTCAGGCCATCCGATCTGGTATGGTAACATTTCTTCCCCTTTTACAATTATTTATTTGGTTTTCTTCATTTAATCGTGACTTTAACTCTGTTATTTTGATTTAAAATCGTATTTTTGATATCTTGGATCATGCTAACTCCGCCACAGATTTGAGAGCAGATCTGCTCATTTTTTGGCAGATTGGCCTCAGATCTGAATTCGATCTGTCCCACCTTCTCTACTATTTCATTTTCATCAGTTTTAAGGTGTCAGATCTGAGAGACCTTCATCGGACGATCCTCTCTGATTTTTCATGATAAACAGTTTGGTGCCCACTGAGGGGCAAATCTAGCATGATCCAAGCATCAAAATTTTGAAAATCTCATAATCTTTTGAAACTTTTGCAGGCATGTTCTAAGTACCATTTTGTGACTGTTCCCAAAGTTTTAGATCAAAATAAAATATTTAAAAATACAAAAACATATGTTTTTTATTTTATCTACAGTCCGCTCATGTCGCTTTATTTTAATTTATTTTCATTAAAAACAAATTTTTTTTTTGTTTCTCTAAGTTTATAGTAAGCTTATTTTATCAAGATCTACAATGAAAACATAATTAAAAGAAAAAAAGAAAAAAAAACAAATTTTTTTGGGCGACACTACACCTGCCACCCAGGCGACACTTGGCGTGCTGCCGAGCTGACAAAGGCCATGCTGCCCAGGCAACACGGACCGTGCCGCCCAGGTCTAGGGCGACACGCTCTCTGGTTACCCCCATCACCCAATTCATAATTTTTTGAAATTTTGCAGGCTAGGTCCTAATACTTTCTTGTGACTGCTCAAAAACGTTTGGAGAAAAATAAAATTTTTAAAAATACCAAAAAAATATTTTTCTTGATACAAGTTTGTTCTATCTGTTGTTCCTCTATTTCACTTTATTTTAATTCTATTTCATAAAAAATTCTGATTTTTCTGCTTTTGCAAGTTTCAGTAGCCTTATTTCATCAAGATCAACAAGATAAAAATAAAATAAAAAATAATAAATTTTTTTTTTGGGCGACACGACACGTGCCGCCCAACCTACAGATGAGACACTACCCATGCCGCTTGGGCGACACGGTCCATGTCGCCCTATCACAGAGGTCTCAGAAAAATTCTAAGACCCCACAGGCCTGTTTCAGAGCCTTTTTTGTGCTTGTTCACCAATTTTTTGGCTTAAAAATTTTTTTTAAAAAATATAAAATTTTTTTTTGCTTCAGATAAGTCTGTCCTGCTCCTGATTTTTTCTTTTTTATTTTAATTTATTAATTTTGACTGAAACCATTTTTCCCTACTCTCACCATGCTTAGTTTAACTGTATTTCATCAAACTTAAAAAAGATAAAAAATTAAAAAAAATATACATCGAGGGTTGCTTGCAACTTCCCTGAACTATGTCCCATTGGAGTCACCCTCGACTTGGGTCGCGCTCCACTTAGCATGGACTATGCCTAGTTTCATTGTTCTGACTTTAACTTCTTAAAGGTTCCTCACCCCTCTATCTATATTGTGCTTCGAGCGAGTTTAACCTCGAAGCGCGCATCGCTAGGCACGATCAGCACCGAGCGTTCAGTTGTTTTCTTTCTTATTGTGTGCTTGTGTGCTTGACATTATTTTTATTTGCATGCTTCTTTACACACTTTAGTATACCGACTGGGAATCCCAGAAAACCAGAAAGCAAAATTTTTTAAAACCCCCAAAATCCGTATTAACAGCGTGAAGGGAACCTAGCATTGAGAGCCGAGACGATTGGGATTCGCATAACATTAAATATGAGTGCCCCTCCGTAGTCCTTTGCCTCAAAGCAACTTCGAGTATAGTAGGACCTGGTGAACATCCTATAACAAGAGGCCATGACCTATGTGGAGACCTATATCAGCCTAGCCGCATTTCAATAGTTAGGAACCCACTGTCAAGCCAAGCCTACCCATAATCAAACTAGGTCAAACCTTTTGTGTGCTTGCTTGCTTATTAATCTTAGGACTTAGCCTGAATCTACTTTTGGCTTGAGCTGAGCCCTCTAGGTCCAGGTTCAGACTTGTACCTAGCCTAGCCCAGGTCCGAACCAGGTTTCACCTTGGTCCGAGCCGAAGGCTCGTTCCTAGCTCATCTTCGATCTAATCTAGGTCCACGTTTGGTTTGATCATTAAAACTCTCTGAGTCTAAGTCCAAGCTTGTACCCATCCTTGCCCAGGCCTGAACCAGGTTCACACCCAGGTCTGAACCTAGGGCCCCTCTTGGTCCGAGCCGAAAGCTCGTTCCTGGCTCATCTTTGATCCATTCCAGGTCCACACTTGGCCTGATCATTAAAACTCTCTGGGTCCAAGTCCAGGCTTGTACCCAGCCTAGCCCAGGTTTGAACCAAGTTCACACCCAGGTCCGAACCTAAGCCCCCTCCTAGTCCAAGATGAAGGCTCGTTCCTATTTCAATCTTGATCTAGTTTGGGTCCCATCCGGTCTGAGATTCAAAACCCTCTAGGTCACCCAGCTCTATCTGGTTTGAACCAGGCTCACACCCTGGTCTGAACCTAGACCCACCCTTGGTCTGAGCCGAGACTCATGCACCATCTAATCTAGATCTTAGTTTAGGTACCAGCATAGGTCTAAGCATAGAGTTGCCTCTAGAGCTAGACTAGGCTTACCCTTGTTCAGGGTCTGAATCAGAACCCATGGAGTCAAGCAAGTCTAGGTTCCAGTCTAATCTTAACCTAGGTCTTAGTCAGGGTTATACCCTTAGAATAGGATAGGTCTACCTTAAATCGTCGAGTTTAGATCTTACCTAAGCGTAGACGCCGCCAAGAGCGATTACCATGTCAGTCACTCAAGGTGATTATGATGACTGCTCCATGGTTGACTCTAAATTGAACCTTCCCAAACTTAGGGACCAGTATGCTGCAATCCCTTGGGATTACTGCTTGAACACGGGCCAATCCATTATTCATCATCCAGGACTTCAATTAGAGGCCGAGTCTCAGGGATTCACTCCTAACCCTGAGCTCTATATGGTTCGAAAAGTTGGCTCCACCAAAAAGACATTGAATAGCCAGGGGGTCCGACTAGGCTTTGTCACATAGGGAACCTTACGTAGCCACAGTAGGAGTCGCGTAACCTTAGGCAAGCAAAGTAGGAGTTGTGTGAGGGGAGAGGTCCATGTTGTATCTAATGCCCCCTAGAAGTCACACCCAGATAACCTTGAGGCTCAACGGTCTCAAAATCAAGACCCAACTAGGTCTAGGAGGTCTAACCCAGCCTCTAGACACTATAGGATGGCCCATGACGCCTTGAATACGGTACACAGTAGAGGTGCTAATCTAGACCGACCCTTAGGTGAGATGGACATCCTGGCCGCCCTTAAGAGTCTAGTTAATCTAGGTTGGTCCAAGCCCCAGTTCATGGGTCGGTCCTAAACCAGCCTAATAGCATAGGTCAACCCTTAGCACAGTCGAGTCAGCCGTTTCGTCAATCGGTCCCTCTGGTACATTCGGTGCAACAAACCGGGCCATTTTCGCAACTGGTGGAGACACTTATGGGTCAGTATGTCCCTCAGGCACAAATGTATCAAACGGCCCTAGTAACTACGGCTCATCCATCACAGGCCCAAGTAGGCCAACATCTACCCCAAGTCCTGACTAATCAGCCTATGCTTGGGAACCCACCGACCGGTGGGCCTACTCTCATGCTCCCAACAAGAAGGCACCTTAAAAGCGATACAATATATGCTTGTAAGGATGGGTATGCATGAAATCCTACCCCCAAAGGCCTATGTTCATGAGACCTTTGGAGGCATGGAAGACCTTCCCCTTGGGTTTGTCATCCCAGTGTTTAAAAACAAATTCAATGAGAAGAATGACCCAGATATTCATGTCAACGCGTAACTCCTCTCCGTCCGAGCCTTGCAAGACCGGCTAACAAGTTGAAGGCCCTGTTTTCACAAACTTTGACCTGTGAAGCTTTGAACTGGCATCGGAAAATAATGACCGCTCAACCACACATTACCACCGATGAAATGTTTAACCAGTTCGTCTCTCTTTATTATGGGTCGACACCAAGATCTCTCTCCCTGGGTGAGTTCAGTGCCACAAAAAAAAACCCAAGAGAATCCTTCGAGGATTTAATTGGTCGATTTCGAGAGGCAGCGATGTGGGTCATCGAATGTCCACTTACGAACCTAGCTAACATCTTCATGGCCTCGAAAAATGCCGCTCCTGAAAACAGTACTTTCTTAAGCCAAGGCATTGTCCCCCACTTTCGACTATATGATCGAGTGGGTGGCATGACATGAAAGGGCGAGAGGGACACCCCTCAGTACTAAGCTCGATAACAAACCCATTACGACTCCCCAGAATAAAAATAAGAGCAACTATAAGGGGAACGCTTTCGATCAGGTTAACAAAGTTGTCGTTAACAGACTGGCTTAAGGTTTAGCCACCCAGCACAATAATAGGAATCAAAATCGAGGGAGTCAGCCTAAAGCTAATGCTCTAAATAACAATCGAAGGCAAGAAGACAATTTCACTCCTCTCAAGGACCCGTTAGAAAACGTGCTAGAGTTACTCTTGAAGAAAAGCATGGTTCAACTCCCGCTACCATCTGAACCACCATTTGAGGTTAAGAATAAGAACAGATGGTGCAAGAGGCATAAACAACATGTCCATGATACCCAAAACTATTTCTACCTGAAGCGAGTGATTCAAGGGTTGCTTAATAGGGGCAACATCACTGTTGGACCTAAAAATCAACGTGTTGAAGATCCTAATCAAAAGATGGGTATCTTCACAAACCCTCTCCCAAAAAAAATGGCCACAACGATCGAAGAAACCGGAACTTCAAGTACCTCAAAGGAGGATGTTGTCATTCACATGATTGAAAATGGAGACGAAGAAGATGATCCCAGCCAATTCATATTTTCTTGTGATCATCATCTCCAAGAAGTTGAAGAAGATATTTTGAGTCTTCTTAGAGGAAATTCTTCATCCCCAAACTCTAATGATCCTCCTAAGTGGGACCAGTATGATGAAGATGTTGCTCTCGAGACTGACATGTTCAAAGCTGATGAAAATGGATCGTCTTCCAAACAAGGGGCCAACACCCTGAGGTCTCCCATTACTCTCGTTAGGGCTGACCCTATAGAGGTCCAAGTTGGTGAAGCTGATTCCTTAACCCGAAGAGGTCGAGTGTTCAAACCCATCCAATTGATGGCTGACACTCTTGATGAAAGAATGGAAGCCATTTCAACAACCAAACCACCAGCAGGGGTGGCAGATCATGAACCTAATAAAAGAACTCAAGGACCTGCAACCACCTATGATCTACCGACTCATATCGAAAAGATCTAGGCTCAAATCGCCATCTTGGAGCAGCTCGCAAATTCGTCAGTACATAGAGCGCAAATTGAAAAGGTTCTTGCTAAGACCCACATCCCGAGCAACACAGAACCGGATGAGTTGTGCGAGATGATCAACCAACTAACAGCACCAACGCCAATGATATTCATGGATGATGACATCCTAATTAATATCAATCTCTTTCATGTTTAGCCTCTTCATATAACTATTTTCACGAAAGGATATGAGATAAGGAGAGTGCTAGTTAATAATGGGGCATCCCTGAATATATGCCCTATGAAAATAGTAAAGTAGATAGGCAAAAGCTCGGATGACTTCAAACCGTGTCAATTAACCATCACTGCATATGATGGGATCAAGAGGAAGGCTAAGGGCTAATTGCTTGTCACACTCAAGATTGGCCCCACCATTCAGCCGGTAAAGTTTTATGCCTTGGACATAAAACCTTATTTCAACATGCTGCTAGGAAGACCCTGGCTCCACAAAAACTTCTTGGTTGCCTCCACACTACATCAATGTCTAAACTTTCAACAAAAAATGGCGTTGTAAAGGTTTGTGCAGCCCACCCCATAAAAAATTAAAAAAAATAAAAAAATGTTTTTAGGTGGGTGACACTCCTAGTGACGCCCTGGCTACACGCCCTGTGTCTCTCAGCTTTGGGCGACACTCCCCGTGTCTGATCCCAAGACATTTTATTAATAAAAAATCATCTTTTTTATAAAATGACTTTTTGAAATAAACTGTTTTCAAATATTTTGAAGTACATTGGCTTCGGACATCCTGTCAAATGAATGTCAAACTCGTGCGACAATAAAGAGCCGAGATAAGAAAAACGTCAAACTTGTGTGACATTAAAGAGCCGAGACAGGAAAAACGTCAAACTCTTGCGTCGTTAAAGAGCTAAGATAGGTAATGTCTAGCCCCGTATGACGTAAAATGTCGGATGTGTTCAGGGAACAACCAGTCTGTTCAATGTGTTTAGGGCATAACCACCCTGTTCAATGTGTTCAGGGCACAACCACTCTGTTCAATGTGTTCAGGGCACAACCACCCTGTTCAAACGTCTAGTCCCGTATGACGCTAAAGGTCAGGTATATCCAGTTCAACATCAAACTTGCGATGTAAACGAGCCGAGATAGGTAACTTCTAGCCCTGTATGACGTAAAATGTCAGATGTTTTCAGGGCACAACCACCCAGTTCAATGTTGTTCAAGGCACAACCACCATGTTCAATGTGTTCAAGGCACAACCATCTTCTTCAAATGTCAATCCCCGTATGACATAAAAGGATCGGGTGTATGGTCCACCGCTGCATGACATTAAACTGCTCTAAGGGGTCTACTATTGTAGGAGTTAAAACTGTTAACCAACCTTATTTTTCAAATATCTTTCTCGTTTCAAAATTTTTACTATATGTCTGTGATTTCAAAAACTTTAATTACTTTGTTAAAATCGTAACATGTCCCTGCTCTGGGTATTATTTCAATTCTCCCCCTACTTTCAAATTTGTTAAAACGACTTTTAAAATAAAGGAGCTTGGACACCCGTATATGATAATACCGCGTTTGCCATGATTGCCTCGTTGCTGCTTCGTTTCTCACTTCGGATTCTGCCTGACAAGTCTCTTCCTATAGAAAGCCTTTCCCTGTAGACAGCCATAGGGAAACCCTAAGGAGATCAAAGAAAATGTCAGGGTTAAAAATTGAAATTGTGAACACCCCTGATGTTAAGTGGCATGGCCAGAAAATCCACCTCGAGTTTCAAGCTTGTGTAACTCATCGACATCTTATGCCAAAAACCCTAGGAGGAAAATTCCCTAGGTGCGTGAGCTCTGTGAGAGTTGGAGGGTTGGTGTGCCCCCTGACCATGTGACTTCAGGATGAAATTTAAAATGTCTGCTTTATGTTTGATTTTTTCCTACCCCCCGAAGGACAGGGAACATCTGAGTGTCTACTTTTTTGCCACTCACCTGTCCCACGAACTACAGGGAATGCCAAAGAGGGGCAACTGTAGACACCCCATTTTAAATATGAAAAATTATGTGGTTTTCTGAACCCTTAGGACCACACTTAACCTAGTTAACCCAAATCCATAGTTTACATAGCCTACGATGTGATTCAGAACCAGTTGGTCTGCCCAGAACCCTACAGAAACCCTGTTTTGACCCAGCCTTTTATAAATGCCCTGTTTAAGAAAAAACTCATTAAAAATAATAAAAATTTGATCTTGACCCAAAGTTTCTTTGAGAGCTTCACAAGAGGCTGAGGAACACACCAGAACTGAAAATTATCTATTTCGACAAATTGATGTGTGCGACACGCCTCGTGCCGCCCAGATCCAAGATCTCTTAAAAAAGTGTTTTTGATTGAGCCTTTGGTCGGTTACGGGAGAATATTCTCCCTAACAAATTCCCCTCCCTTTTATGATCTTTTGGGGACCATTTAGAGGGGGGACGAAGAGAGAAAATGGGATGGATGAAAAAAATGAGAAAAACGCAGAGAAACCCTAATAGAGGAAAAGAAACTGATAGAGACAAAAAAACCGAGTGAATGACAGGAGAGAAAACCCTGGAAATCGCATCAGGGAGCCTTGGCCTCATGAGAGAAACCCCAGATATACCCTTAGGATAGAACTCACTACTAAAGACTTGCTGATCGACATCTGGGCCAGAAGGGCAAGAGGAGCTAGTTTTGATAAGGGCGAGCCCCAAGGGCTCAGGAAGCTCGAGCTATTCGGCCCGATCTGGTAACATTTCATCCCCTTTTACTATTATTTCATTTGTTTTCTTCACACAATCTTGATCTGAATTTGGTTATTTTTATTTTAAATCGTATTTTTCATATCTTGGATCATGCTGGGTCCATCATGGATTTGAGAGCAGATCTGCTCATTTCTGGGAAAATCTGAATTTGATTTGTCCCACCTTCTCTACTATTTCATTTTCATCAGTTTTTAGGTGTTAGATCTGATAGACCTTCATCAAAAGATCCTCTATGATTTTTCATGGTAAACACTTTCGCACCTCAAAGTTAATAAAATGTGGCACTTATTTGAAGAGTTCAGCAAATTTTGCTGCATATTTCTCTACAGACATCTTTCTCTGATGTAGCTCTATAAATTCTACCTCTTTCCTTTCCCTTACAAAATTGAATAAAATACTTCCAGAAAATTCTCCCAAGGAGTTATAATTCCTGACCTTTCCTACGAGTGTTTTACTGAGCTCCACCAGTGCGCAGCTCCTTCAAGCATAAACGTACCCAACCTAACCTTCTGCTCATCTGTACAATTTAGAACTTCGAATATATTTTCTACCTGCCTTCTCCATCTCTCAGCCTTCTCTACTTCCCCATGCCCCACAAAGTTTGGAGGTGCCACCTTCCTGAATCTTTCTATCAAACTACTATCGCTTTGGTAAGGGACAGGGGTAGACAGGGCCGGCATATATTCTCTCGTTATTTATGTCATAGCCCCCAAGGTTCTAAAGAATTCACTGAAGACCTCAGTGTTCTCATTACTTGAACTCACGTTGTTCGTACAAGTCCTCGACATCTTCATCCTAAAACACAAAAACCCAATTACTAGCCTATCAAAAAACTATCCTAAAGACACTCCTAAAACTTCCTAGGCCAACAATCCTATCTTGGCTACTTTGATATCATAAACTGTCATGACCCCACCCCCTGACCCTATACTTTACAAGCCAGAGGCAGCAGAGTGCAGAACCTCGACTTGAGGTGGAGAACGCCACTCGGATCGGAGTGGCTCAATCGCATGAAAACATGGAATCAAGAGCAAATCATGAAAGTAAGACTAAAAACTACACATAACGACAGATATTAAACGAAAAGAATAACCATTCCATTTCACTAGATATCCAAAAGTTCTTACAATCTTCTTCAAGGCACTAACAGCTCCAAAAAAATACAAAGTGTGAAGTAAACATTACAGTGGTAAGACCACCAAAAACATATTATAGAAAGCTTCCAAAGATGGCTCTTCAAACTTCAAGGTTCAACCATCCGAGCCCAACACAGCTACCCGCCTTCAGCTCAGAGACTAACACTTTCACTCTACAGTCATGTAAATAAGATGGAATTAGCTAACAACCCAGTAAGCTGATCTACACCATTGCATCCCAACTTTGTGACAGTGATAACAATAAACATTGCATACTAATTCATAGAATATCAAGAAGAGTCCCTCTATGATGCCTTTCAGTATTCTAACAATATAATGATAAAAGCAGTTCAATACACTACGTATAAGTCAATATTACTTTACTTTAGGCAGCACAGTAAGTTTAACAGATCACAACTACAGAAACTAGAGAGGACTACTCTTGAAATAGAAGTTTCATTGCTCAGGCTAAGCCAATTATGTAGCTTGAAACCTCTACCCTCATTCAAGAGGAAGGACAATGACAAGTGGGTGTCCCACTTCATAATACCCTCACACACACACACACATCCCCAACTCGCTTTGAGGTTTTCGATAAGCAAGGGGCTTGCAAGACATGACCCGCTCTTATGCCTTTTTGATGAGAGAGCATTACACTACCATTGGGTGACCCAATGCGTAGTGCCCCTTAAAATTTGGGGGAGGTGACCTACCCTATTATCCAGGTCACTTTTTGACCCCATTCCTGTCATTGGGATTGAGGTACAGTCAATTAGTTTTCGACAAAGCAGTATCTAACCACCAATGGGTGACCCATTGTATGGTGGTCAAAGGCAAAGTATCTCACAGTATAAACAATATCACATTACCTACTACCAATGGGTGGCCCATTACGTAGTAGTCACTATCACAGTAACAGTAGCAGTATCACATTAACAGTAGCAGTATCACAGCCGAGTGTTACAGCTCAATTTTATGCAATTATAGGCAATGATGTGTGTTCACTAATAGAGTCGTAACTTTTGGTTCATTTGGAATTTGAAAATGGTTCCAAAACCAATTTTAAACTAGCTACAACTATCTTTCACAAGGGGATGGTTTGAAGACAATTGGACCCCATTTGGCCTCTTAGAGGTACAAGAAATGGGGGTTTGCTAGCTTCACCCTACTGTATACATGAGACAGTGACATACCCTGCTTTGTATCTCTATAACTCTCAATCCATGAAGTATTTTGAGAAAATTTCATAATAAGCATTTGAGCCAAGACACATATATTTCTAACAAGGGTAATTTCAAAGCATTTTGACTCCATTTAATTGTTCAAAGATCCATTCCAAGCAAGGTGATAGCTTTGATTTTTATGAAAACTATCCCCAGTAACATATTTTCACAAAATGATGCATGACTTTCCATCTATGAGGAATATCAAAATAATTTCTCATGCAAGGTCAAGCCAACTCAAAGACCTTTCAAATGGACATGGTTTGACAAGAAATGGACTTCATTTGGTTAGTTAAAACCAGTGACCACAACAGTGACAGTGAAAGATCTAGGGAAAAACCACCAATAGTGACATACTTATATGTTTTGGATTATAACTTCGTTTTTATAAAGAATTTTGAAAGTGGGCAAACATGAACATCTTAATAGACTTTCCTAACCTTCTAATGGTCGTGATTTGGGGTCAATTGGACTTTGTTTGGTCATTCAAAAGCCCCTTAAAAGACATGAATGTTCCAAGAATTTCACAGTAATACTTTACATGCCTCAAGAACATGTTCCATAACCTTCATTTCATGGTAATAAGCAGGATAACAACTACTCTCATTCATGATGTACATGCATAAACAAACATTTCTTATAGGATTTACATTAATTTCCAGTATCCACATTATCATAGAACAAAAGCCCCAATTTCAGTGAATACAATATTAAATACGGTGTAAGGAATCACCACATCACATACACTTTTATTACTCATGTCATAATCATATAAATTCATGTACTTTTATGCCTATGATGAAATGATGATGGATCCACTTACTTGAACAACAATGGTTCCTTCTCCAAACCTTCTTTCACAACTTTTTTCCACTCCAACAGCGGCTGGCTTCTTCAAGTCTTTCGCCTTAGAGAGAGAAATGAGGGAAGAATGAATGACGTGGGAGTGAGAGGGGAGGCTTAAGTACTCATGTGGTTGGGGTGGCTGTCTAATTGGCGACAAGTGGCTTAAAGTCTGGACAGGTGACACTCAAGGTTGCATGCACTCAGCAGGTGCCACCAACTCTCCATGCATGTCAATGACATAGATGGCGATGCACTAATGTTTTCTCCATCACACTGCCGTGTGTGAAACTTCTTTTTTCCATATGCTCACGGCATTTCCGCCACCCCTTTGTCCTTACACAGGCGGCGATGTCTCTCCCATTTCACAGTCGGTGCTGACCTTTCACGCGCGGCGCTAACTTAGTCTCCCTCTTCACAACTGGCGCTTCTCCTCATTCACAGACGGCGATGCCACATACAGCGATGCCCCTCATTCACGCGCAACACTGACTTACTCTCTCTCTTCACAGCAGGTGCTGCTCCTCAGTCACAGACGACGATGCCCCTTGTTCACGTGCAGTGCTGACTGACTCTCTCTTCTTCAAACGACATTGCCCCTTAGGTCACAATCGGTGATGCCCCAAGCGGCGTTGCCCATCTCTCCTTCACACGCGGTGCTCCGCCTTGTGTCACAGACAGTGATGCCTCTTGAACCACGAACGATAATGTTTCAACACATTTTTCAGCACCTTGGATCCTCTATGCAGAATAAAAGAGAAGCCGATCAATAAAGCCTTGACATACATTGGAATTCTCGACATACATTGGAATTCTTGACAGTCTCAAAATTGTTCCAGAATGGGTCAAAATCTTTCTAAGCACTCCAAAAGGCCACCTCTCAAGTTTCGTCGTAATTCGACATGTCTAAGGCAGTGCAGACAAAAAAACAATTTAAAAGAAATCAGCCTCTAACACCCTGAAATGGATCCCATAACTACAACTCTATTTTTAGGACGTCAAATAGCTGTGGGACTACCGCCATTGGATCCGGCACGGTCGAACACCCCTAGGGGTCAAGTTTCGGCTTAAACGGACATTCTCAGACAAAGTTATGAGTGAAACATTATAAAGGGATAGGCTGCATGCTATTCTCGTGTGGCCCCGCTGTACCAATCTCCATTAAAGAAGACTGGTTTTCACAATCATGAGCAGCAACTTCAGAGACCTATATCTCACTCGTTAATAATTAGATCGTACACAAATTTTGTGAGTGTGTTTCCCTCGTCAAGACAAGCGTTTTGATATGTGGCACGCCCCCAAGACGATACCCGAGCAGGGAGAAAAACTAGAGAAAAGTTGGCGATTCGTGAAGACAATTGCAGAAAATTCAACAGTAACATGCCTCTCTCGAGTGGCCATATCACGACACTCACATACTTAATTGACGTGAAACCAATTGCATTATGTACGTAAGGTCTAAGGCTATGTTAAGTTTGAACTCCGCATACGATGAACGGTTGGATTCGGCATACGAAGGCATCAAAGTTGCTCAAGATTCCAGCTGTCGGATTTCAAGATCCAGCCAAAAACCCAAGATGACAAAATCTTCGTTTGGGCAGAGAACATAACAATGTTTCTCTGAGCTAGGTTATATATATTACTTTTCATCTGTTTAGTTAGGAATTAAGAGTAAAATGCTGCTTTCTATTAGCTATTCATCTGTTCTGCCATTAAGATTTAGCTATGTACAAGAGCCAATAGTACTCAAGAGCAAGCAAGGCACTTGAAATCCAATAACATGCTTTTGGTTCTATGGGTAAACAAACCCAAGTTTTGAATCAAAACCATATTATGGCAAACCTTGGTTATGTTAATACTTGGTTTTTCAAACAAGACTTGTTTTAATGGCTTTCACTGGCACCCAGGATATGCAAATCTCATGTTTGGATTATTTTTTTGTATGACCTGGTTTGCTATTGCACACGGAGAGAGAACATATCAAACTTGAAATTTTGAGATAGTTTCTCTCTTTAAATAATTTGAGATAATTTTTCTCTCTAAAAAAATTAAAATTTGATATAGTTTCTCTCTCCAAAAATATTATGAGAAAATTTCTCTCTCTAAAAATTTCAAATTTTAGATCGTTGACAATTCTCTCAAAAATTTTGAGATAGTTTCTATTTTTAGAAATTTTCAGGTAGTTTTCTCTCTAAAATTTGATATAGTTTCTCTCACTAAAATTTTAAGATATTCTCACTCTCTAAAACTTAAAATTGAGATAGTTTCTCTGAAATTTTTTAAATGATCTCTCTTTAAAAACTCTTAGGTAAATTCTCTTGCAAAATTTTGATATAGTTTCACTCTCTAAAATTTTAATATACATTCTCTCTCTAAAACTTGAAATTTGATATAGTTTCTCTTACTAAAAACTTTGAGAAAGTTTGTGGTTGTTTCTATATCTAAATTTTGATACAATTTCTCTCTCTAAAACTCTAAAACTTTAACTTTGACATAATTTCTCTCTAAAATATTTTAGGTAATTTCTCTCTCTAAAATTTGATATAGTTTCTCTCTCTAAAATTTTAAGATACTATATCTCTAGGATTCTCTCTAAAATTTTAAGATACATTTTATCTCTTAAACTTGAAATTTGAGAGAATTTCTCTGGCAAAATTCTTGAGATACTTTCTCTCTCTAAAAACTTTTGGTTAGTTAATTCTCTAAAATTTGATAAAGTTTCTCTCTCTAAATTTTTAAGATACTTTCTCTATCTAAAGCTTACAATTTGAGATATTTTCGCTCTCTAAAATTCTTAAGATAGTTTCTCTCTCTAAAATTTTAATATACTTTCTCTCTCTAAAACTTACAATTTGAAATACTTTCTCTCTCTAAAAAATTTTAGGTAATTTCTCTCTTTAAATTTGATATAGTTTTTCTCTATAAAATTTAAAGATACATTTTCTCTCTAAAACTTGAAATTTGAGATGGTTTCTCTCTCTAAAATTCTTGAGATTGTTAATCTCTTTAAAAAACTTCGGGTAGTTTCTCTATCTAAAGTTTGATATAATTTCTCTATCTAAAGATTTTAGGAACTTTATCTATTTAAAACTTAATATTTGAGATAATTTCTCTCTCTAAAATTTTTGAGAAGGTTTCTATCTCTAAAACTTTTCAGGTGATTTTTCTCTCTAAAATTTGATATAGCTTCTTTCTCTAAAATTTTAAGATACTCTTTCCCTCTAAAACATGAAATATTATATAGGCTCTCCATCAAAAGTTTGAGGTAGTTTCTCTCTCCAAAAAGTTTCAATAGTTTCTCTATCTAAAATTTGATATAGTTTATCTTTCTAAATTTTTAATATGCTTTCTCTCTACAACTTAAACTTTGATGTAGTTTCCCTCTCTAATTTGTGAGGATATTTTGGCAGTAGCAATTGTATTTAATAAAGTCGACTGCTCCAGTGTGTGAATTTTTTTAATCATGATTTTATTATATTATATTCCGTGCTTGTACAAAGTCATGTTTTGGATAACCTAATTTTTTTCTTGATTTTGTGTACTCATGTTTTGACCAATTTTCTTAGTTACAGAAAACGTGATCATACTTTCAAAAAAAGTTGCCAAACATGTTTTTATGCAAGAAAAACCTGCAAGCATCTTGAGGGAAATTACTATACGTATAAATCCAAAGACGCCCCCCGATTTTAGTTTTCTAGGACTGAAAACCAGCAGCATGAGCCCGCGGCATGACATTTAGATTGAACAAAAATTCGCCGACACTGCAAAATCATTCTTTCTTTTTTGAAATAAAGAGTCTACATTCAGTGGCTAGTAAGTTGTCTTCACCTTCTTTAATTTAGATGATGCTCGTGGGGGCCGGGCTTCACAACTTGTTCAAACATGCAATGTTTTTTTTGTTTTTTTTGTCCGACATGATCGAATTATTTTATTGATATTGAACGTCACGCAACGTATATCAATGGATAATGGATTTTCATGGTGGATTTTAGTGACACAATTATAAGGGGCTCCTTCCTCTCATCTTTATAATTGCAGACGTCTTGGAACTCAAAGACGTGAGGATTAAATATCTCCTTCGTGGACCCTTTGCAAATAATGGCACTCTAATTTAAGAATTTCTGCTCATGCTATGGTTGACCTTGTACAATCTAATTTAATGCTATGAGCATTTAGGACCTGTTGCTTGTGCTATAGTTGACCATACCAAAAGGGAATAAAACGGATTATTTAATAGTATCTTATTTTGTCAAAACTTAGGCGTGAGTATAAAAATTGGATTTATGGGATTTGACCCTTGCTAATATGAAAAGACTTTATACTTGCTAAAAGTAAGATGCACTTTAAAAACTCGTAGGAAAATACTTAAGTTGGAAAATTCTCCACCTGTTTATCTCAATCTTGATCTCAGGATGTATAGATGTGAAAAATAACTTCATATTGTCATAAAAGTAATGCTTCTTGCTACAAATTATCTGGACCGTTCACTTTCAAATTTTTCAAGGGGTTATAAATTTGCTGGATCTGCACCATTTTTTAACATCTGAAAATTTCAGAATTTCTAGCCATCGTAGGTTATATGGAACCAGAGCCGCACCTTTGTACATGATTTTTGGAGGTGCGCCTTATGCTAACTGTTTAAATTTGACTTATCATATAAACTACCCCAATAGAAGATGGGTATTGTTTATATAGACTTAGGCTATTTGTTTTTTTTGGGGTAATTCAGTGGAGATAACGAACCCCTACTTGTTTTTTAAATCATTGGTGGTTTTTTAATGTATTAGGTGAGAATGGAAGCTTAGATCTTAGCTGGGGTACAAGTGGTGCTACCACCATGACCCCAACCCCATTCTCAAAAGTATTAGAAAAGGGTGGAGATTCTTGTTTCTCTACTCTCTTTTTTTGGGTGAGTCAGAGAAATTGAGCCTAGGGCATAGTGTTGCAAATCGTTAAGCTCTAACCAATTAAGCTTAGGCTTTTTTCCTTAGACTGAGGCCCTAACCAATCAAAGTAAGGTGCACATTTAAATAATGTCGAAACATGTTGCTTCAGTATTAGAAATGGTGGCCTGGAAATTTATTTCTATTTCTAATTAGAAAATTTTAAAATTTAAAAATAGTGCAGATCGAGCAAATCTATGAACACTTGAAAACCCTAAAAATTGACGGTCTAGATAATATATTACAAGACGCATTATTTCCAAGAGTTGTAATTTATTTTTTCTGATATCCATATATCTTGAGGGAGAGATGATCGAATTGAATGTTTTTAGCGTTGAAACAATCACTCTTAGAGAATTTTTTGATGTGTGCCTTGATTCGATTGTTTAGGGCCTTGCCCTTATATAGACTTCTACCATCAAAAAAAAAAAAAAAAACAAAAATAAGAATAAAGTGGAGCTCGATGGAAATGCTTACTATGTGTGGGAAGTGGGCCCTAGATACATGTCATCAACCCAGTTCAAGATGTCGATAGTCCTCACACCATCGCCGTCCAAACCATCTGTAGGAGAGCGATAATTCAGTGACCACTTCTTTTCCATGACAGTGTGTAATGATATACGGACCCTATGTGCAACTTATCTTTTCAAAAAAGAAAATCATGGGCTATTATGTCCGATGTCACGGTAATAGAAGAACAGTACTTTAGAGAAAAACATATTTTTATTTTTTGGTGGAATTGGTGTTTAGGCGAGATAGAATTTGAATTTGGATTTGCCTAATATTATTTTCTAAACAGGATGACAATTAATTTTAGCTAGAGTCTATTATCTTATCTAAAATTAATATACTTTGCCTAATATTATTTTCTAAGCCATTATGTATACTATTATTTGATTGTTTTAATATGTTCGAAGATTCGTTCCTTTTGAATTTTAAAGCAGCAGTTCAATAACCCTCCAGCTGTCCGTTTTTACGGACAATTTGGATTTGTGAACTTATCACTATAAGTAGTGTTCTAGGTTATGATTGCGTAAGTGCTGGAAATCGCATAAGAACTCAAGTGTTTTGAGTGGATTCCATGAAAATGGGGATTTGTATTTTAAGAGATAGTAATTATCATGATTATCATCATCATTTTAGCTTATTTTTGAATTAATTGGGATCCGCTACATAAATATTGACTCTCCATTCTGCTTTATTAAATGGCGTATCTTCAATGATATCATAAGTCCCTATATCTTTTTGGGCTACTTATGTTCAAAGAGAGGTAGTAGTGTATTGTCGTTTATATAATTGTCTGGGTTATTCACCCAAGGGTAACATAGTCATTTATTCTTTTGCAATATACTTATGTATTTTTTTTCTATGTAAATGGTATGTGAGTAATTTGTGTGAAGTGGGTTGTCTTCTCTCAAGCACGAGCCAATGGAATCTACATGTCTCTCTCTGCTCAAGCACGAGCTAATGGAATCTATCTGTCTCTCTCTCCTCAAGCACGATCTGCCTCTCTCTCTAAATATTACATTGCATCTCTCCTTCTCTGTTTCTCTGGTGATCCACTCTTCCAACCCCTTCTCCCTGCAAGTCATTCTTCCAACTTCCAACTCCTTCTCTTTGCAAGTCAGCATGGCATTCACCATCAGTACTCATGTCCCTACACACAAGCACAAAATGATGTTGCGGAACGTAAACACCGTCATATTATTGAGAGCAGCCTTTCAATGATGTTTGCAAGTGGTCTCCCACAGTTTCTTTGGCCAGAAGCCTTCTCCACTGCAGTATAATTTATTAATAGATTACCAAGTTATGTGTTGGCCTTCATATCTCATTTCCAAATGCTTTTATGTAGGAAACCTGATTACTCCTTTCTTCGTATATTTGGGTGTGTTTGCTTTCTACATATTCATCCATCTCAAAGAAACAAGTTCTCTCTTAAGGCTCAAGAATGTGGTTTTGTTGGATATAGTTTAGAACATAAAGGTTATCGTTGTTATAACAAAGTGTCGTGCCACTTCTTTATTGCCAGATATATAACTTTTGATGAAACAAGGTTTTATTTTAAGGATCATTGTTCTCCAGCTCATACAAGTAATACCATGCCAAATAAAATGCAAGTGCCTACTCCCATATCCTCTCAATGGTAGGCAGAAGCTCTTTGTCAAGTCCCTTCTTCTTCTGTGGCTACGGAAACAATATCTCAGCAAAAACACCCTTACTCAATCATGTTTGATTCACAACCTTTTTTCTTCAATGGAACACTCACCACAACCTATTCTTTCACTTATTTCAAACCTTGATGCATCTCCCATCACATCACCTAACCTACATGAACCACCCTCCGAAGACCTACCTATGCCACAACATCATTCCTCTTGTTCTACACAACCTCCAAAACACCTATCAAATTACTATGTCAACTCTGCAGCTACTTCCACTCCAAACTCCACCTTGCACAATGCAAAAACTAAGTACCCAATTGAATGGTTTACCTCTTATTGTGAGTTGTCTTCCAATCATAGAGCCTTTGCAATGCAAATTTCCCAAACCCAAGAACCAATTACCTATGAAGATGCTACCTCTGACACTGGTTGGCTAGCTTCAATGAAAGAAGAAATCGATGCCCTTAAAAGGAATAAGCCATGGGTTTTAGTACCATTGCCAAAGTAAAGGTCAGATCCAATGGCTCAATAGAAAGACTAAAGTCAAGACTGGTAACCAAAGGGTTTAGTAAAAAATATAGCATTAATTATGATGAAACTTTTTGCCCAGTTGCTAAGGCTCAGTTGTATCTTGGCTATAGCCTCTAAACTCAATTAGAAAGTTCATCAACTTGATGTAAAGAATGCATTCCTTCATGGTGACTTGAAAGATGAGGTGTACATACAACGACCCAAAGGCTTTGAAGATCCCTTGCATCCATATTATGTTTGTAAACTCCAAAAGGCTGTCTGTGGTCTCAAGCAAGCTCCTCATGCATAGTTTTATAAATTTAGCTCCTCACTCAATAATATTGGTTTTCAAAGAAGCAGGGTTGACTGCTCTTTATTTTTGAAAAAGTCAACATCAGGTATCATTATGCTCTTAATTTATGTGGATGACATTATCATTACTGGAAATGATATGAGAGGCATTGACCACCTTAAGAAGGTTTTGAAGTTGAAATTTGAAATAAATGACCTTGGGGAATTTAAATACTTTTTAGGTATTGAAATTCATCGAACAAGGGGAGGAATTGTTCTCACTCAGTACAAGTATATCCTTGATCTACTATCTAAAGCTAAAATGTTGGAGTGTAAGTTTGTACCTACCCCTGTTAAAGTCAACAAGAAGCTACAGACTGAAGAAGGGGTGCTCCTACCTAACCCATTTCTTTATAGAAGCATTGATGGCAATCTCCAGTACCCTTACATTTACACGCCCTGACATTGCCTATGTTGTAAATACAGTATGTCGGTTTATGCAATCTCCTCAACAACCTCATTGGGAAGCAACCAAAAGAATTTTGAGATACTTGAAATGTATTATACATAATGGTTTATTTTATGAGTCCTCTAGATCTCTAGATTTTAAAGCATACAATGATGCTGATTGGGCAGGATATCCTAGTCACCGTCGCTCCATTACTGGATTCTGCATCTCCTTGGGCAAAAGCCTTATTTCATGGAGAAGCAAGAAATAAACATTAGTATCAAGATCAAGCAGAGAGTCAGAATATAGAGCTATGAGCACTATGGCAGCAAAAATTACTTGGTTGTGCATGCTTCTTAAAGAAATTGGAGTTTCCTTGACCAAGTCTACCACTCTAGCCTTTGATAATCAAAATGCAATGTGATTAGCTACAAATCTTATTTTTCATGCCCGGACTAAACATATAGAGGTCGATTATCACTTCATCAGGGAAAATGTCATATCATGTGTTATTTTCATGGTATTCGTTCCTTCATCCCATCAGATTGCAGACATGTTCACCAAAGCATTGACTAGAAGTAAATACCTCGAGTCAATAAACAAGCTCTCAATGCACCAAACACATGTTC
>NW_006498062.1:3804523-3867901 GCF_000471905.2 Amborella trichopoda | reverse complement strand
GGGGGGGTTAAGAGAGATAGTAGTGTCTTGTCCTTTCTATAATTATCTGGGTTATTCACCCAAGGGTGACATAGTCATTTATTCTTTTGATACTGATGTTTTGTAACATAGTCATTTATTCTTTGGTAACAACATCTTTGTGGGTATACCCCTTTCCCTTTTCAGTCCATCCAGTTGGACTAATTTGTACCTCCTAACAAGTAATGTACTTAGTCAGCATCACACATGGCCAGCCCACCTAGCTCTACTCTCTCTCATTTTATCGCCTATTGGTGCCACATTTAAATTCTCTCAAATATATTCATTGCGAATTCTATCCCTTATTGTCTTGCCACTCATCCATCTCAACATCCTCATCTCCGCTACACTCATTCCATAGGTTATTGTTTTTTGTTCGTCCAACATTCTGCCCCATAGAGGAATGTAGGTCTAATCGATGTCCTATAGAACTTGCCCTTCAGCCTCAATGGTAAGCGGCGATCACATAAAATGACAATAAAACTATTTAAATCCTCAGTGAATGGAGTAATCTTTTTTAACTCCATATAATTCAAGTTTTGTGACAACTTAACATTGTTTCTTGAAGAAAAAAAATTGGTCAATAATGATGGAATTCCAGATGTTAGATCTTCATCGGGTGGTTCAAATAACATCTCACTATTTGAATATAATAATTTTTTTAGAAATCAGATCGCGATGAAATTTTGGGCATGCGTACTAAATGAGGCGTGCAAGAAAAAAATACGAAACAAATATTTTTTCAATATAAAATGACCAAAATATCCCTAAAAATGATGGGAGTAATTTGATCATTTTAATTTATTTAAAGTATTGTTTTTATATTTTTATATGGTGAACAAAAATTTCATCAAAAAAAAGACTAAAACTCAAATAATGTTATGTATTGTTGAACCACCCGATGAAAATCTGACCATCAAGTTTTAATACAAGAAGGTCACAATTACTCTTGTCTATTAGATTTCAAATCAAGTAGTTGTGAGTATGTCATTGGACTCAAAGTTCCAAGAAAAAAAAAATATTAAACTTTGTGTCACATCCCAAGCCATCCAATTTGATATCTAATGGCTATTAAAACTTGTGACATCCTTATAGCAAACATAAATGGTCTTATGTTATACAATCCCTACAATATTTGTAATTATAAAGGAAAAGTCCTCACTTCCTATGAGATCATTTTTTCTATTTAGGAGACTAGATCGTGCACTAATGAGGATTATTTTAAAAAAAAAAAAAAAAATTTTTGGTGATCTTAACCCTCTATTTTTTAGACCTACTGGAGATGAGCTATGATTGTAATTTCCTTCGGTAAATAAACGTCGACGAAATCTTCAAAGAAGTAGTTGAAACTTGCTTATTTCCAAATCTCTCAGGGTTCCAGGTTTAATCAAACACAGGATTCACTCGAATAACACTAGACGGATTATCATGCACGATATTTTCGAATAATCAGTATCAAAAGTTCCAGCTTCTAAGCTCAAGAACTTCCAGCTCTCGAGACGATCTTTGAGTTATTAAACAATCCGCAAGTTTCCATCAATAAATTTGGATAAAACACAAGTCGTAAGGGTTGGTGGAGTGGTGCTCTCGACGTCCTACTTATATTTCTGCATTCCACTCCTTACTTTGATGTATTATCTATCTTTGCAACACAAGGATATAATATTCTTAGAAGGTCAAACAATAGTTTATATCTTAGAAAAAATGCAAATTGCTGGAGAGCCAGTATCATAGATTATCATTGCAAACACAAAGATGGGTAAGTTTCTTCTCATTGTCGTGGGGCTTGAGAACAGAGTATTACTTTTATTTTAGTGTAAGATGGAGCATTACTTTTATGCCAAAAGATATCCTACACCTTTTGAAATTTTTTTTCTAAATAGATAGACAGAGTATAATTATTTGTTTTCTAAATTGTATCCTTTATGTAATAAATTTTTTTTATTTTTTGGGTAAGTCAGTGATGGAGAAGGCCCCCGACTTGATTTTTTTATTACGTGAAAATGAAAAATACGTTATCTTACAAGCCTAAAAAAAAAAAAAATGTTTGAGATTGAATAGAGACCATATATTTTTTAAATGTTAGAAAAGTCAAATGTCAGTTTTCTTTTTTATAGAAAAATCATTAAAAAATCCTCCCAAGTAAGTATTCTGACTAAGGGAGTACAAATAAAATATGGTCCCGAGATCTGAGACATTTGGAGTCTGAATGCATGAAGTCACACACACGCGAGTGCGCGTGTACACACACATATATACTGAGAGTCATGGATGTGCATGAGTGCTTTTGTGATCTTGATAGTTATCACATATGTCGTTTACCCCAGTAATTGTAATTTTTCATTCGGTGTAAAACAAAAGTTGATAATAATTCAGATATTTATCATTTCATGTTTATTTGGAATGTAAAGTGTTGAATGCCGAAGATATAACTTAGCTCCTTGTGATTACGGTTTGTCAATGGTAATAGTTTGAATATGCAAGTAGCAACAAATTTATTTACTATTATTTTATGGAATTATAAAAATAGATATTTATTTATTTATTTTTAAAAAAAATCTGAAGGTTTCTTCCAAATCAACCAAAGCACCGAATTGCTACATTTTTCGCTCCAAAGCAAAGTAGACACCAAAACAAATCTAACAACCTTGGCATGAATTCAAAGGGAGGTGCATCCAGGTTTTAGTCGTCCTCATGGCTCATTAAATTTGGTCACACTATCTCATATTTTATTGACCCTTTTCTTAATTTTCAGTACATGTCCATATGTGGTAACCCATTCCTCATCTCTCAAAAGCAAATGTTTGCATTGAGGTGGTTGAAAGATGAGGGCCAGGAATCCTGGTTTTATATAACGGGATCGACCTTATTCTACGTGTTGGTGTTATGTAATTGCCGGTGGTTTATGTTCATTAAGACGGTATGACCTAGCTGTCTGGATTACCGGGTTGTTATGTTGGTTCAAGATTTGTGGCTTCAATTTTTGTGTTTTGAGATTTGGCGCCCTTTACTGATAAGAAACACTTTGCATCTTTCTTCTCCACGAAAATGTATCCTCGAGATGCAAGGAAAGTGAAGTTTGATAAACTATTTTGCATGTACAATTGCGCAAGTACTATAAGATCCAATGCATAAGGTCTCTTTTCTTGATAGAGAAAGCTCACAAAGTGTTTGACAATTGGTAGAAAATTAGTGTGAAAAACAAATGGATAGTCCCATTTATAGAGAGAATATGTTCTTTCACCTATATCTAACTCATAATAACCAGACTCATTTTCAATTAAATTCACTTTGGTGATTATAGCCACCCATTTTTCTTCTTCAGAAGTCAAATTAGATTGGTTTTGGATATTTTGGGCTGTCTTCCTGTGTGGACCCTCTTTAAAATATTGTCCTGGTTTCCCACAAATGTAATAATTGGCCTTTTTTCTTTAAGCATGTTGTTTTTAGATATGCCTTTTTTACGCTTCAATTGAAGATTTCTTATTTTGAACCATGTCCTTGGACTGCTCCACAAGGTTTACCTTGGACTGAAAATCCTTATTTGATCTAGTTTCCATTGCCACATCTTTCATTTCCTGAAGCCTATGCTTTTCCTCAATCTAAAGAAATTGTTAAAGTTCAACTAGATCAACATTAACATTTTTACGTTTCATTTTCTTTTGGTACCCTCCCCCTCTCCATGATAGTGGTAACTTGTGACTGATGGCTCCCACATGGAAAGCCCCATTTAACTATATTCCATATATTTTATGTTCACTAATGGTACGTTTTTAAGTCATATACTTGACTGAGTATATGTTTATTTTCAGTGATTATAAAGTATTGATAATTGGAAACAAAAAAACCTTTAATTGCGAGACTCGGTCTTATATTTGATCTATAATTCACTTCATTCTGCATTCGCCATCGACAGTGACACATACCTGTCATAAATAGATTTGTAAGCATGTAGAGAATGTCCTTTGAATACAAAGAAATCCCCCATCCACTTTTAGTGAAGCTTTAATCTCTCCTCTCGTAGGCGTGCTTGTTCCTTGGTCTCTCTTTCCACTCGTAATGATGCCTTCGGCACAGAATTGCTGAGAACGTAGGTCACCCTAAGCATAGTTAACATGCTTAACATGAACCGGAGGTGAGGGTACTCCGCGATGATTTACATGAAACAAGATAAACTTAAAATTGGAAAGAGTTTATGGCTTCTGTTGAATTACGGTGTATGGAAAATAGGCTTATTAGACCTCGTTCACATATACCATGGACTATGTTGGCTCAAGATTCGCTTAAATTAAAGATTGAAATCTTTGAAAGAAATCAAAATGCAAGTTTTTAAAAATACTTTGAAAGAAGGAACTACAAGCAATAAAGTTCATTTCAAGGAAGGACAACTAACTTGATTAGGCTAGGCTCATGGACTGACATTCGGACTTGGGGCATGGATCAGACCAAGATGGTGTGGGGCAGCCTTCTCCTCTGGCTTGAAAATTGCTGGAGCATGGAGAAGCTCTTGCTTGAATATAGAGGAGACCTGAAAGGTATTGAGACCTTGAGAAGACTAGGGTTTATACTTGTGCTTTTGCTTTCTTGGAACTTGGGAGAATTTGGATATTGTTCCCTAGACTTTAAGAGACATTTAGATTTTCTGAATTTAGAGGGATCGAGTTTGGTAACCTAAGTTTTCTAGAATTTCAGGGTGGTCGAAAAGATAAAGTGGGGTCAAGAGGTAAAATATCGGGGTTTCATTTTACTCTAGGGCAGTCCCAAAGTGATAATTTCATATATATATATATATATATATATATAAATATATATAAAAAGGACCACAATAGGAAAGGAGACAAGTGGCTCGATTTGGGCCTATAAGTTACAAGTAACGCACTATGCATTACTGTTCTGGTTTGAGCCAGGATTGTGCTATGGCCCTGCCACCTTCCTTGCATGTTGTCTAGTGGTTGGATTTAGCCATCATGGCGGACATTGGGAGGTCAACCAATGGTTCCCCCACTTTTGTGCCCGATTCCTTGAACACGTGTAATTAAGGCTTAATTAAGATGATTAGGAGCCTAATTGGAGTTATCCTAGGGTTGAGCCAAGTTTAGGAGGGTGGTTTTAGAGTCTATTTAGATTAACTAGGTAGATCTAACCTGATTAGGTAGGGTTCAACCCAATTTGTCAGGTTCGGTAGACTTAGGGTTTTTCTAATGGTGAACTCCTATGGTATTCTTAGGATATTTTCTAGGTTTTATGAATAATATTTTATGGTATAATAGGCTAGACTGGTTCTTAGTGTGGTTTATGTTGGAGTATAAGTTGGTCATGCAAGTGCACATACGTTGAAAATTTTGTGTACTTGACCCCTTGTATACACCCTTTACATACAAATTACATCAAAATTCCACCAATGATACACTGATGTAGACCTCATCATTTATTGACACAAAACTCAAAAAATAAAGATCTTATCACGTTTAAGAAGCCCCATCATGAATTTATGTTCTATTGAACATGGGTATGTTGCATCATTACAACCCATTACGTAGACAAAATCCAGCAACATACACTTGTGAAGCATTAGCAAAATACACTTCTGAAGCATTGCATTAAACATTTTGAAAATTTTACAACTTCCATACCAATGCAATCTCTTACAAGATAATTAATAAGCCAATGAGAAAATATAAGTCCGGTTGGGCCTGATTTCTCGTCATACCGGGTCGGCCCTATTCAAGTGACCCAGATGAAAGAATCCTCTCTCGAACAACCGCGGGGCCCACATACTTGTGCGTGTGTGTTGGTGACGTGTGGATAGGAACTAACAAAAAGAAAAATTTAAATCGGCAAAGGAGGGCTCAAGCACCTACCTCACCATTTTGGATTCCAGGGACGTGTCTGCGCAGTTCACCCTCTTAGATCACTTTAGAAAGCCCTCCCACAGTCTTCGCAGTGCGGTTTGAATTTGGCACTGGCTTTGCTACACAACCCTATAATCACACTTGCCTATGGCTTTTGAAAGGTATACCTCGGCTTTTCGATTATCAATATTAGAGGTTTTGAGGGGTAGGGGGTTAAGTTTATGGGTTGGGAGATTCATAGGGAAAGAGGGGAAAGAAGATAAAAAACAAGAAGTTTGATCCGAAAAATGGGCAGCCTCCTGGAGTCATCTCTCCCAAGAGGTATATTGGGTGTACATTTGGTCTTATACAAGGCTAGATACATTATCATGAACACCCAAAAAAGATTGGGGTATGAATGACCACTGAATAAGTCATTAATAAGCTTTTGCCTTGAAGATATATTGCTTAGTCCCTATACAAGACTGAGTGTGTTCTAAACGGAAGCTTGATTGAAGATGTCAAGTATGTAGCGATGTCGGTAACACACACTTGATAGATGTCTTAACAGATGAGTATTGTTCTTGGTGACGACTGTTCACATATGTCCCTCAAAAATATTTGTTGAGGTCTTATATGCCTCAATGTCTTGAAATGACATAACATGGGCGATACTGAGACTTGGCTTAACTTGTATCTGTATCCACCATCAGATGAGATATGCTTTGATTGACACCTTAGAGCTTTGTCTTCTAAAATTAAGCCGAGACTCTGAAGGATCCATGCTTGAGGCATTACAACCCTCCCCCTTAAAGTTTCATGTCAATCAGCAGTTTAAAGCTGCTTGGAGATGGCTTAACCCATCATCTTCATATCTCAGTAGTTTAAAGTTGCCCGGAGATAGATTAACCCATCATCCTCATATCTCAGTAGTTTAAAGCTGTCCGGAGATGGCTTAACCCATCATCCTCATATCTCAGCAGTTTAAACCAATCCGGAGATGGCTTAACTCATTAGCAATTTAAAGCTGCCTGGAGATGGTGTAACCCATCATCCTCATCGCCCAACAGTTAGAGCCTTAAAAGCTTTATGCACTATGCGACATTTGGTTACAAAAGGGATCTCTTCCTCGAGATGAGGGGGTTTCTCATGAAAATAGATCCATTGGATTCTTGACTCGTTTCTTCATCACCCTTAAAAGGTGTAGCATGGATTGAGTTGAACAATAGAAGCCATTGCAGCCCGCTGACATCAGTGATGGATTTCTGATTTTGCTCTCGCGAGATCATGAGGTTTGAATGCTTGAAATTCAAGATGAGTATTAGTAATTATCATCAAGAAATACCAGTGTGAACAACCCGAATAGTGAGATTAGTAGCATGAAAGGATAAACATGACAGATATCAGCATTATGAAGATAATAATTACGCCCTGCAGATTCTGTGATTCAAACGAAAGGATGAAGATGACGGGTGAAGATTTAAAGATAGGAAATGCGTGGTTATCCTTTGAAAAAAAGCAATAATTGGTTAATATAAAAAGGGGATCTCTTGATTGAAAAGGAGTCACACATTTCTTATAGACAGGTTAGCAGAGAAAAGCATTCTTGCGAGGTTTAACCTCAGTAAGAGTTAAGTGAGAAAAGAAAGTGATATACTCAAAATACGAAGAGAGAGATAATTATCTCTTAGGATTCACTTGAGACCCATTCTCTTAGGAAAACTAGACTTGAAGAATAATATCCCTGTGTACATTCATAGTTATGTGGGCCAATATTCCCCTAATGTTATCTTTTCTCTTTGATATGTCTGCATATTTTCTTCCTTAGAAACGAATGTATATGTTTCAAGGCCATATCAAAGGTATTCATCGCATTTTTCCTTTTGTTTAGCCGATGTAAATTGTAATAGGGGATTAAACCTTTGGAATTGTTCAGTTCCCAGTATAACATAAAGCCTGTATTTTTTATATGGAATGCACGAAAATTTGGTCTTGAACGTGATGTTGTAAGGGCCGCAAGTCAATTGAGCTTGATCACTCATGGTAGTAGACAGAAGGAAGTCTAAAGAGACGAAAGCACACTCCCGACGCTAAGGGCAAAGGATAGCACTGTCTGTGTGATTTGGCCTAGTACCATCCATGTAACATGGAGGCAACGTCGTGTGCAAGTGAGGGCATTGCTGTAGGTATAGGGGTTGACGTCGTGTTCATGAGGAGGCACCGCTGCACGCGAGCTTGGGTAGCATCGGCTGTAAAATTGAACTTATCGTCGGTCAAGGTAAAGAGGTGGCAGAAAGAGGGCGAGTTAACACCGTGCGTATGCCAGACTAACGCCACGCATGAATGGAGGCATCATCACGAGAATAAGGAGTAACGCCGTGCACGGCGTGAGGTAGCATTGTCTGAGAATTGGAGAGAGAACGGAGAAGCCTTAGCATTGCCGGTTGAAGCAATGCCACGCATCGACTTGGGGCATTGCTATCTGGAGCGTCGCCGAGTGCCTTACCGTCTGGAGCATCACCATGGGCGTGTGTTGCTGTCTGAAGCATGTCCGGTTGAAGCAACACCATGGATAGACTTGGGGCATCACCGTCTAGAGCATCGCCAAGCTCCTTACTATCTAGAGCATCACCTCGAGCGTGTGTTGCCATCTGGAGCATCGCCACAAGTGTGTTGCCTTCTGGAGTGTCGCCTCCTGGAGTAACGTCGTGTGTGGTTTGCCAAGTGTGCAGTTGTCAATGATGTCAACGTCACGCTGTACCTGTCAGCGTTACGTGAATCACGCCAGCCACAACTCATTTCTCAACCACCCAGCGACATCAGCCAAAGTTGGCGTCACCTACCCACGTGCCTATAAATCGTGCACCTTCCCACCCTCAGCGTCGTTTGCCTCCCTTTCCTTTTTCCTTTCCCCTTCCCTAAAACTTTCTCTCTCTAGAGCTTAGTGTGACCATTGTGCTACTACCATTGGGTGACTACCAACAGGAGAAAGAGGTGACCTGCACGTGGAGGATTCAGAGCGTCGTGACCATAGGTAAGTGTACTTAGTGTTGTGCCGCCCTTAAGGCTTTCATGGAGTGATGGAATATGAAGGATAGGAAAAATGATATATTAAGATGCGTGAACATAAAATGCATGGAAAATGAAAAATGAGTAGTCATCCATTGCTAATGAACTTGGAAAAAATATAAAAGTAATCCCCATGCCAAACTTGCTAAGTTGACTTGTAAAATGGTGTGTATCATGTGGTAACATGTTAATACTTGTGGGAAGGAAAATTTTCCAGAAACTGTGAGGGCTCTTGCTCTGAGATTTTCGCTAGCCAAACGGGACCAAACTAGTCTTGAATGAGAGATATACATGCTCACTTCAAGTTTACTTTATATGCCATATTGAAATGCTGTATAGATTGAAATATGTGAACTAAAACGTTGAGACATGTAACTGTTCATAATTGCTGTAAATTTCAGCAACTGTGGCTTACTTTGGGCCATGCCTTTGCCCTAGACAAAGACTTCCAAATGCCCTTAAATTACACTGATGGAAAGCTTTGTGAATGGGCTCTAATGTGCATGTTTTGAGATGTCCAAAATTCCCTATAAATTTTGAGTTATGCCTCAAGAAGCATTATCACATCACTACTACTCTTTTCCAGCAACTATCACTTGTCTGAGGCCAAGCCTTTGATCTAACAAATGAGGCCCGATTTCCTTGATGAGTGAAGTATTTAATTTTCCCATTTAGCTATTAATTGAAACATTGAATTTTTCTTGATTTGTGAAAAGAGGGAACGCTAAATGATAATTTCTATGCTTGTGCCATAAGATTATGTGAATGATGCTTCGCCACAATGTGTTATGTGAAAAAGTGATATGGCAATATCAATGTGATAAATTCATGATGAAAGTTTCATGATAAGTGCCAAATTGCCAATAATGATAACCATGAGTAAGTACTCCATTCTAGCTTATGTGATGGGTGCTTTGTGCTAAATGTCATATTGTTATATTGAAAATGTGATTTATCTGTTATAAAGCATTGAATTGGAAAGAATGAATTGAATGCTCGAGCATAAGAAGAGGCATTAATGATGGCCACTACGCAATAAGACACCCATTGGTAGTGGTTAGTGTTCTGTTATATCGAGGTGAGACTGGCCACTGCTTTAATGATACTGGCAACTATGCGATGGGACACCCATCGGTAGTGGAGATTTAGACACTGAGAAAGTAGCATTGGCATATCCCCTAACATGAACAATGATAGGAACGGGTTAGGGGAGGAAAGAGGGTCACTCCCTAAGATTTATGAGATGAGATATGTTATTGATTGATGTATGGCAAGGTAAGGGCCTATCGAACCACCAATGTGCGCTGGGGACTGTGTGCGTGAGTTAAGGGTATTATGGAGTAGATTACCCCATTTGTCATTACCCTCCCTCCTGTGAGATGGTAGAGATCTTAAGCAATGGGATTGGCTTAGCCTGATGGATAGGGCTTATACTATAAGAGTAGGTTGTCGTACTCCCGCACTCTGTCGCCCTCTGGTGGGGGTCAGGGGGAGGGGACGTGACATAAGTGAACTAGGAAGTGACTGTGTAATGAATGGATTGTGACTGTGATTTTCTATAGTTGTAATGACTGCATGATATTGTCTATAATTGATACACGATGTTGTCTCTAATTGATGCATAATATTATTTATAATTGTGTCACGACCCCGCCCCCTGACCCCTCACCGTACAAGCCGGAGGGCGTCAATGTGCGGGATCTTGACTGGAGGTCACGTACGTCACTTAGAACGGAGTGACTCAATACTATATAAAAAGGTAATCAGTGCAAACCACTAAAGAAAGCACAAACTCCCACAAGAAACAACAAGAAAAGATGGATAAATTAAAACCATTCATGTCCATATGCATTCATCTCCAAAATCTCTTTACAATCAGTTTAAGGCACAAATGGCCCACAAAATAAAAAGTTAACATAACACACACATCTCGGTGGCATCGCCACCAAAACACCTACTATGAACAACTTCTACAAAATCCTTTCTCCAAAAACTCCAAACACCACACGTTTGGCACTCGAGCCTGTTGCCTGCCCTTCAGGTCAAGATTATCATTCTAGAGTTATGAGAGAAGAAATGGAATGACAGCTAACAGATCGATAAGTATATCTACACCATTGCATCTCAAATATTATAACAGTGCTAGCAGATAGCAGTGCACACTTATTCACAAAATATCAAGGGGAAACTTTCTAGAATGCCTTTCAGTAATCTAACAGTGAAATAAGAAAAGCAGTTAAATCGACAAAGTATAAATCATAAATCATTCCACTTTAAGCCAAACAGTAAGGTTACCAAATCACAGTTATAACACTTAGAGAGGCTTACTCCTGAAGTAGAAGATTCATTGCTCATGCTAAACCAATCTTGCCACTTGAAAACTCTACCCTTACTCTGGTGGGAGGACAATGACAAGTGGTTGCCCCACTTCGTAATGCCCTCACATACATATACACACACACATCCCCAACGTGCTTTAAGGTTTTCGATAGGCAATGGCCTTGCAAGACACGACCCTCGCATATGCCCTTCTGGTGAGAGAGGGTCCCACTACCATTGGGTGACCCAATGCATAGTGCCAAAATAATTGGGGGGTGCGACCCACCCAATTTCTTAGTTTACTTCCCCACCCCAGTTCTATCATTGGGGTCGTGTTATAGTCAACAATTGCCGGCATCCAGTATCCAACTACCAACGGGTGATCCATTGCATAGTGGTCAGTCACAATATATCACAGTTTATCATTATCACAATGTATGATGATCACAGCTTTCTCCAGTATAACAATATTGACTACCAATGGATGTCCCATTGTGTAGTGGTTAACCCCATGATATAACACAGTATAATAGTCTCACAGTGTGCCACGATACAACAGTCCTTACTATCAATGCATAGTGATCAGTTGCATAAGGCCTTACAATATCAATCACAGTGCCACAGTAACAGTAGCAGTATCACAGTAATAGTGACACTATCACAGTAACAGTGGCTAGATCACAGTAACAGTGGCAATATCACTATAACAATGACAGTATCACATTAACAGTGACAATATCATAGTAACAGTGGCAGTATCATAGTAACAGTGGCAGTATCATAGTAACAATGGCAATATAACAGTAATAGTGACAGTATCACAGTAACAGTGGTAGTATCACAGTAACAGTGGCATACACTACTTTGCATCATTATAATCTGAAATCGTGAATTTGAGATAATTTCCAAAATAAAATTTCAATCCAAGACATATATATTTCTAATAAGGCTAATTTGAAAGAATTTGGACTCCATTTGGTTGTTCAAAAGTCTGTGCCAAACAATGGTGATAGTTTTGGTTTTTATCAAAACTGCCCACAGTGACATCTCTTCATAAAAAGACATATAACTTTCAATCTAAGAGGAATTTCAAAATACTTTCTACATGAAACATTTATCCCACTCAAATATCTTTGAAATGGCTAGGGCTTGACAGGAAATGGACTTCATTTGCTTAGTGAAAACCAATGACCACAACAATGTTAGTGTAAAATCCAGGAAGTAGTCAAACAGTGACCTACATGCCCATTTTGAAATACGTAAGAAATCTCGACAATTAATAAACAAAAAAATTTTAATAGACTCACATAGCTTTCTAATGGTAGTAATTTTAGGTCAAACGGACTTTATTTGGCTATTCAAAATCCCCTTACAAAAACATGCATATTCCTAGAATTTCACAGTGAGGTTACACATGCCTTAAGAACATGTTCCATAATCTCAATTTCAAGGTAAAGAATATGCTAGCAGCTTTATTTCACGATATACACATATGAACATGCATTCATTACAGGATTTGTAAACCATACATTCATTTTAAGCATCCACATTCATCATAGAACCAAAGCCCCAATTTTCAGTGAACAAGGCATGAAAGTCATCACATCACATACCCTTTCTTACTCTTTTCATAAGCATCTAAGTTCATGCATTCTCATGGCTATAATGCAATGGTGAGGAATAAACTCACCTAACATTCAATGGTATCTCCAAATCCCTTTTTCACAGTCCCCTCAAGCTTCTAACAGTGGCTTCTTCAAAGGAGTAACAATGGGCTCAAGGGTTGGCTCTAGTGCGAGAGAGTAGGAAATGAGTGGCGACAGAGAGAGAGAGAAGGGCTTAAGTACGTTGTAGGCTGGGGTGGCAGTCCTAAGGTTGACAAGTGGTAGCACCATACAAGGAACATGATAATACGAGGCAACATGCATTCAGTTTGTGGCAGTCTTAATCACGCACGGTGGTGACACAGTAAGCGTTGCACAATCGGCATGACACAGTCGGCGCTAGCTCATCTTCTCCCATCTTACCGCCGTTTTTGAAATTCCTCTTCTTCTCATGCATTCACGACACTAGGCCTCTTTACACACATGGCAATGCTTCTTTCTCCCTCCTCTTCATGGCCAGCGCTGGCTCTTTCTTCCTCTTACATAGTCGGTGCTGGGTCACATACATAGCCGATGCTGGGCTCATACACACTTACACAGCCAGCATTGGGCTCATACACTGCTGGCACTGCATCTCTTACACAGCCAATGCTGGGCTCATACACACTTACACAGCCGGCGCTGGGCTCATAAACAGCCGACGCTGGGCTCATACATAGTCGACACTTGCCTTCTTCCTTAGTGTCGGGCTTGTGCTTCCTTATCTCTACTGCCGTGAGTGTCTTAGTCTAGAAAATTGTGGTCCTTACATCACCGCCCCCCTTTAATAAGATTTCGTCCTCAAAATTGTCTGTTAATCAAATAGATGGGGATACTTATCCCTGATCTCATCCTCCCGCTCCCAAGTTGATTCTTTTTTTGAATGATACTGCGACAACACACAGACAGAAGGGATTTCTTTATTGCGCAATATTTGTACTCTCTTGTCTGGTATCTCAATTGGTTGCTCGACATAAGTTAAATCTTCTTGGATTAGGATTGGTTCATACTTCAAATATGGGACGGATGAGGCTGAAATTTCCTCAACAGTGATATATGAAAGGCATCATGAATATCAACCAACTCGGGTGGTAGGGATGTCGATATTCCACAACCCCGATTCTTTCTAAAATTTCAAAGGGTCCAATGAATCGTGGACTTAGTTTTTCTTTCTTGCCAAATCTCATAATGCCCTTAGTTGGCGATACCTTCAAGAAGTCCTGATCACCCAATTCAAATTCGAGGTCTCTTTTACGATTATCGACATAACTCTTCTGTCGACTTTGGGCTGTTTTGAGTCATTCTCGAATTAAAGCAATCTTTTCTGTTGTCATTTGAACGATTTTTGGTTTTATCAGCCTTCTTTCACTGACTTCATCCCAACATATGGGTGATTTGCACTTTCTCCCATACAGTGCCTCAAATGGTGTCTTCTGAATGCTGGCCTGGAAGCTGTTGTTATAAGCAAACTCTACTATAGGCAAGTGATCATCCCAGTTTCCTTCAAAATCGACAACACAGACCCTCAACATATCTTCCAGGGTCTGAATAATCCCCTCTGACTGCCCGTCAGTCTGGGGGTGAAACACAGTACTAAAGATGAGTCTCGACCCTAATGATCAGACTGGGGTCGAGAAGTAAACTGAGAAATTGGGTCCCCCAATTATTTTTCTGCTATGCATTGGGTCACCCAATGGTAGTGTGACACTCTCTCGTCGGAAGGGCATATGAGAGGGTCATGTCTTGCAAGGTCACTGCCTATCGAAAACCCCAAAGCGCACTGGGGATGTGCGTGTGTGTGTGATGACATTACAAAGTGAGGCACCCACTTGTTATTGTCCTCCCTCTTGAGTAAGGGTAGAGGTTTCAGGCGGCAGGATTAGCTTAGCCTGAGCAATGAATCTTCTACTGCAAGAGTAAGCCTCTCTAGCTGCTATAACTGTGATCTGGTAACCTTACTATTCAGCCTAAAGTGGAATGATATATCAATTATACTCTGTGTAGTGAAATGCTTTTCTTATTTCACTGCTAGATTACTGAAAGGAATTCAAGAAATTTTCCCCTTGATATTTTGTGAATAAGTGTGCACTACTTTCTGCTACCATTGTCATAATATTTGAGATGCAATTGTGTAGATCTACTTACTGGGCTGTTAGCTCATTCCATTTCTTCTCTCATAACTGTAGAGTAATAATCTTTATGTGAAGGGCAGGCAACGAGCTTGCGTGCCAAACGTTTGGAGTTAGGAGTTTTTGGAGAGAGGATCGTGCAGAAGCTGTTCATAGTAGGTGCTTGGTGGTGGTGGCACTGTGATGTGTGTCTTATGTTAACTTTGTATTTTGTGGGCCATTAGTGCCTTAAACTGATTGTAAAGAGATTTTGGAGATGAATGCATATGGACATGAATGGTTTTAATTTATCCATATTTTGCTGTTGTTTCTTGTGGAGTTTGTGCTTTCTTTAGTGGTTTGCCCTGATTACCATTTTATATAGCATTGAATCACTCCGACATGGGTGACGTACGTGACCTCCGATCGCGATCCCATACTCTGATGCCCTCGGCTTGTACGATAAGGTCTCAGGGGGCAGGGTTGTGATAGTTATGGCATCAGAGTAGCCAAGACGAGATTCTTGGCCTAGGAAAGTTTTAGAAGTGTCTTTAGGATAGTTCCTAGATAGGTTAGTTACTGGGTGTTTGTGTGCTTGGTTGAAGATGATAAGGGCTCGTGCCAACATTGCAAGTTCCAATAACGAGACCACTGAGGCTCTCGGTGAATTCTTCAGGACTTTAGGGGCTATGATGCAAATGATGAGAGAATTAATGTCGACCCTGTCTACCCCTGCCCCATATCAGAGTGATAGTGGCTTGATAGAGAGATTTAAGACGATGGCACCTCCGACCTTTCTAGGACATGGGGGAGTAGAGAAAGCCAAGAGGTGGAGAAGACAACTGGAAAGGTTCTTTGATGTTCTGCACTGTACCGATGACCAGAAAGTTAGACTGGGCACTTTTATGTTGGAGGAGAAGCTGAATATTGGTGGGGCTCAGTAAAGCAGCCTCGTGATAGGTCAGGAGTTGTAACTACTTGGGAATATTTCCTAGAGGCTTTTTATGAAAAATATTTCTTTGACTTGGTACAAGAGAGGAAGGAGGTTTAATTTCTAGAGCTGCAAAAAGGAAAATTGTCGGTAGAGTAGTATGCAACAAAGTTTGCTGAGCTGTTGGGGTTAGCACCACACATAGTTGACACAGAGGCGTGAAAAGCAAGTAAATTTGAGAGGGGGTCTTCGACTCGATATAAGGGGAAGGATAATCTCGTCCAACCTCTCCCCATTGGTGGACCTTGCATTAAAGATTGAGAGAGACTGTGAAGATTTTCAATTAAGAAAAGAAAGGAGAGTGGGGACCGCGCTGCATGGAAATTTTAAGAGGAAGACTCGACCACCTCCAAAGAAAGAGTATAAGGGAAGAAATAATCAGGGCAGTGTAAAGATTCAGAGAACCTTCCAATGTGACATAAGGGAAAGTCGGTGCCCAGCCTGCCCTCACTGTGGATATAGTAACCACACTGCAGTCGAGTGCTTCACAAAGGCCAGGGCATGTTTTTGGTGCGGCAAGCCGGGCCATTTTGTGAAGGATCGCCCGGTGAAGAGACCAGAGCATCGACCAAGGACCCAAGGTCGGGTTTTTGCCTTGACAAAACGAGAGGCTAAGGAGTCGACCTCCATTATCTAAGGTACGCTTTCTGTATGTGGAATGGAAACAAGAATTGAATCTTCCTACTCTTTTATCGCACCGCATTTTGCATGCCAAATGAATGTTAAACCTGCACAACTTGACTGGATCTTGGTTGTATGCACATCCATGGAAGAATCTTTAGAAACTGATATAATATTTAAACATTGTGAGGTTGTGCTTGGAGGGCACATTCTACCAGTAGATTTGATACTCTTAGATATCCAGGATTTTGATATCATTTTGAGCATGGACTGGTTGTCCATACATCATGCAACAATCAATTGTTATGATAAAACTGTAACCTTTAGACATCCGACTCAGCTTGAACTAAACTTTATGGGCATTAAGGTTGTTTCTCCTCTACACCTTATTTTGGCACTTTGGGCTTCTCGCCTGTTGGCCAAAAGATGTGTCGAGTACCTGGCTTATGTGGTGGAAAATAGGGATGCCCAGTCTAAGTTGGAGGAAATACAGGTGGTGAGGGAATATCCAAAAGTTTTTCCTGAAGAGTTAACCTATCTGCCCCTATTGAGGGAGATAGAATTTGAAATAGAAGTAGCCCTTGATACTACTCCCATTTCTAAAGCTCCTTATAGGATGGCCCCAACTGAGTTAAAGGAACTAAAAGAGCAATTACAAGAGTTATTGGACAAAGGGTTCATCCGGCCTAGTGTATCACTGTGGGGCACACCAGTTCTATTTGTAAGAAGAAAGATGGGACATTCAGGCTATGCATTGATTATAGACAACTGAATCAGTTCATGAAAAGGAACAAGTACCCCTTGCCCAGAATTGATGATTTGTTTGATCAACTTCAAGGGGCCCAAGTATTCTCTAAGATTGACCTCCAATCAGGCTATCATCAATTGTGGGTTAGAGAAGAGGATGTTTTCAAGACCTCATTAAGGACCCGGTATGGTCATTATGAATTTTTGGTGATGCCGTTTGGATTAACCAACGCCTCAGCTATCTTTATGTATTTAATGAACCGAGTTTTTAGACCCTTCCTGGATAATTTCGTGGTGGTATTTATCGACGATATTCTGGTGTATTCGAAGAATGTGAACGAGCATGAACAACATCTAAGGATGGTCTTCCAGACCTAAAATTCTGAAAAGCTGTATGCTAAGTTAAGGAAGAACAAATTTGGCTCTCGAGCGTGGCTTTCCTTGGCTATATTGTTTCAAAGGATGGGGCTGTGACCCTTGTAAAATCGAGGTTGTACTTAAGTGGGGAAGGCCAACAAATGTATCAAAAATCCATAGCTTCCTGGGACTGGCAGGTTACTATAGATGTTTTGTAGAAGGATTCTCAAGGACTTCCCCTGACTCGTCTAACGCATAAAGATGTAAGGTTTGGGTGGTGAGATGCCTGTGAAGAAAGTTTCCAAGAACTAAAGAAGAGACTGACCACAGCCCCAACACTGACTTTACCCGAGGGAAAGAGGATTTTGTAGTTTACACTAATGCCTCAAATAAAGGGCTTGGGTGTGTGTTACTGCAGATAAGAAAGGTTATACCCTACGATTCCAGGCAGTTAAAGCCATATGAGCAAAACTACCCCACTCATGATTTGGAGCTTGCGGCTGTGGTGTTCACCTTGAAAATTTGGAGACACTATCTGTATGGGAGCCAATTTAATGTGTTTACTGACCATAAGACCCTTAAGTATTTTTTTTCTCGGAAAGAGTTAAACATGAGACAAAGAAGATGGATGGACTTATTAAACGATTATGACTGTACGATCAACTACCACCCGGATAAGACAAATGTCGTAGCAGACGCTATGAGTAGAAAGCCTACGATATCGGTGGCTCATATGATGGTCCGGGAGATGAAGTTGGTAGAAGATGCAATAGAATGGCACCCGAGCCTACCCCTTAGTGATGGGGCGGGAACAATTTCATGTTTAAGGATGGAGCCCCAACTATTTCGGTAGATCCTAGTGACACAAAAAGATGATCCCTAGCTTAAGAAATTTCTCGAAGAAATGAAATCAGAAAGAAAAGAAGACTTTACTGTGGGTAGCAATGAATTGTTAAGATTTAAGGATCAGATATGTGTTCCAAGTGATAAAAATGTAAAAAGGGCTATTTTAGAAGAAGCACACCTCTCCCGCTACACGGTGTATCCAGGAAGTATGAAAATGGATTAGAATCTGATGAGGGTCTTTTGGTGGAATAATATGAAGAGGAACATAGCACAATTTGTTTCGAGGTGCTTGACTTTTCAACAAGTGAGGCTGAACATCAGAAACATGCTGGACTGTTACAGCCTTTACCAGTGCTAGAGTGAAAATGAGAACACGTCACTATTGACTTTGTGTCTGGCCTACCCAGATCAGGTACTGGGCATGATAGTGTTTGGATTATTGTGGACCGATTAACTAAAGCTTCTCATTTCTTGTCGGTCCGCACCACCCATACCCTGAATAAACTGACCTAGTTGTATATCAAAGAGATTGTAAGGTTGCAAGGAGTACATGTTAACATTGTATCCGACAGGGATTCTAGGTTTACCTAAAGATTTTGGAACAGTCTGCAATCAGTCTTGGGGACAAATTGATGCATTGTTGCTTGGATATCTTGTTTATAATTGATGTACCGTTCTGATGACCAATATAAGTGACTGTTGCACTACCACTGATTATGATCTAATAAATTGTTTATTGCACATGGGGAGACTTGTTACCAAAGCATAACACTAGATCTGTTTACTGAGCTTCAAAGCTCATTCCCCTTTTTTCCCTCCTTGTAGACGGAAGGTGGCAGGTTAAGAGTTGGGAGTGTGGGTTGCAGCTAAAGATCTAAACGACCACTCTGAGAAGGATTGTTAGATCTTGTAAGTAGCTGGGCTCTCAGCCCTATTTGTACTATTTCCTTTGAATCATGTAACTCTGAGCCCTAGAGGCTTAAATTCTATTGTACTACTTTTAGGTTGTAATGTAATGAAACATATTTTCCTATGAATGAAATTGCTTAAGTTTTAAATTTTTAGGCTCGTGAGCATCAACTCTCCTTGGTTTTATCGAGAATAAGGCTTTGAGTCTGCTCCTACCCAAGTAACAAACGCTACATTGGGATCACGAACCGGCGCCCAGTCGCCCTCCGCCATCAGGGGCATGACGGTCGGGCGTGGGGTCATAGCAGTTATGGTATCAGAGCAGCCATGATAGGATCCTTGGCCTAAGGAGTTTAGGAGAGCCTTTAAAATAGCCTTGGGGTTGACAAGTGCCTGGGTGCTTCTATGGTTAGGTTGAAGATGCCGAGAGCTCGTACCCACAACGTGCGTTCCAACAATGAGAACACCCAGGCACTCGGTGAATTCTATAGGACTCTGGGGGCCATGACCCAGATGATGAAAGAGTCAATGCCATTTCAGTCCACCCCTACCTCAAAGCAGAACAATAGTAACATAATAGAGAGGTTTAAAATGCTGGCACCCCCAACCGTTTTGGGGCAAGGAGGGGTAGAGAAGGCCGAAAGATGGACGAGACAGATAGAGAAGATTCTAGAAGTATTTTACTGCTCAAATGAGCAGAAAGTTAAACTTGGGACCTTCATGCTAGAAGGAGAAGCCGAGCACTGGTGGGAATCAGTGAAGCAAACCTGAAGGGAGCTAGGAACCGAAACCATCAGAGAGAACTTTTTGGTAGCGTTTGATGAGAAATACTTCTCAGACTCAATTAGGGAAGGGAAAGAAGTAGAGTTCATTGAACTCCAACACGGAAATGTGACTGTGGAACAATATGCCGCCAGGTTCACGGAGCTGTCTAGGTACGCGCCCCATATTATAAACACCGAGGTGCGAAAGGTGGCCAAATTTGGAAGGGGTCTACGGCCAGATATAAGGGGTAGAGTAATGTCGGCCAACCTAAAGTCATACGCCCCGTTGGTAGACCTTGACCTGAAGATATAGAGAGACTGCGAGGACTACCGATCGAGGAAGGAAGGAAGGATGAAGGTTGTGTCATTGAGGAGGTTCGGGAAGAAACCCCGACAAGTTCCAATAAGAGATGTGAGAGGGAGCCCATACCAGCTGAATCCAAAGATCCAAAGGAATGTTTCGGGCCATGTGGACGTTGATCGATGCCTGACTTATACTCATTATGGGAACGATAACCACACTGTCGAAGAATGTTATAGGAGGAGGAACGTGTGCTTAAAATGCGGCAAGCCCGGTCATTGGGCTTGAGACTGCCCTATGACGAAGATCGAGGATCGCCAGAAAACCCAAGGATGAGTGTTCGCCCTCACGAAAAAATCGGCAAAGGCTTCCACCTTAGTGATCCGAAGTACACTCTCAATCTGTGGTATTAAAGCTAGAACCTTAATTTATCTTGGATCTTCTCACTCATTTTTTGCACCCCATTTTTCTTTCCATTTGAATGTTGCACCTGCACACCTTAACTATACCCTAGTAGTATACACACTAATGGGAGGTTCTATTGAAATTGATAGAGTGTATAGGAAGTGTAAGGTTTCAATTGGTAAGTATGATGTGCCAGTGGACCTGATTCACCTAGACATTCATGACTTTGATGTTATTTTGGGCACGAACTGGTTGTATACCCACCATGCTACCATCAATTGCCATGAAAAGACAGTAACTTTTAGGTGTCCTAACCAAGCAGAGTTGCACTTCGAGGGCATTAGAGATACTTCCCCTTTACGCCTCATCTCTGCTCTCCAGGCTTCCCGTCTTTTGACTAAGAAATGTGAAGGGTATTTGGCTTATGTAGTGGAAAATCGGGGTGTTCAGTCCCAGTCAGAAGGGATACCAGTGGTGAAGGAGTACCTTGAGGTATTCCTTGAAGAGCTGTCGTCCCTACCCTCGGTAAGGGAAATTGAATTTGACATAGTTGTAGTCTCGGGCACTGTGCCCTTGTCTAAAGCCCCGTATAGGATGGCCCCTGCAGAGTTGAGGGAATTAAAAGAGCAGTTGAAAGAATTGTTAGGCAAGGGGTTTATCTGACCCAATGTGTCACCCTGGGGTGCACCCGTCCTGTTTGTGGAGAAGAAAGATGGTTCCCTGAGGCTATGCATTAAATATAGATAGTTGAACCAAGTAACGGTGAGGAATAATTATCCTTTCCCAAGAATCGATGACCTCTTTGATCAGCTCCAGGAGGGCCAGTATTTTCAAAGATCGATCTCCGCTCAGGGTATCACCAACTAAGGGTGAAGGAAGGAGACATCCTGAAGACGGCCTTTAGAACTCGATGCGATCATTACGAGTTCCTTATGATGTCGTTCGGATTAACCAATGCCCCTGCCGCATTCATGGATCTGATGAATAGAGTGTTCCAACCTATTTTGGATGACTTTGTGGTGGTCTTCATCGATGATATTCTGGTGTATTTGAAAAGCTGGGAGTTACATGAACAACATCCATGATCCATTTTGCAAACTTTAAAGTCAGAATGGTTGTATGCCAAATTAAGTAGGTGTGAATTTTGGCTCCCCAGCGTAACCTTCTTGGGTCACATTATTCTAAAGATGGGATCGCTGTCGACTACTCTATGGTTGAAGCCATGCTTAAGTGGGAGAGACCAATAAATGTGACTGAAATTTGTAGTTTCTTGGGGCTAGTTGGATATTCCAAGCACTTTGTGGAATGATTATCGAAAATGACACTTTCCCTAACTCGACTGACCCAAAAGAGCGTAAAATTTATGTGGTCAGAAGATTGTGAGAGGAGTTTCCAAGAACTTAAGAGGAGACTGGCCACCACCCCAATCCTAGCATTGCCCGAGGGAAATGAAGATTTCGTGATTTATACTGATGCATCCCAAAAGGAGCTCAAGGGTGTGCAAATGCAGAGAGGTAAGGTCATTGCTTATGCCTCCAAGCAATTAAAGTCGTATGAACAGAACTACCCCACTCATGATTTAGAACTCACGACAATAGTATTTGTGCTGCAAATATGGAGGCAATACCTCTACGGGGTGGTCATTAACCACAAGAGCTTCAAGTACTTGTTTTCTCAAAAAGAGTTAAATATGAGGCAAAGGAGATGGATGGACCTATTGAGCGACTATGATTGTGCAATTGAATACCATCCAGGCAAGACTAATATGGTAGGCAACGCCTTAAGTCAGAAAAACATGGTGTCCATGGCTCAATTGTTGGTGCGAGAAATGAAGTTATTGGAGGATGTAGTGGTGTGGCACACATCTGAACCTTTTGGTGAAGAAAGTGAAGTATTTTCATGTCTAAGGGTGGAGCCCCAACTCTTCCTACAAGTCCGAGGGGCTCAGAAATAAGATTCCCCACTGATGAAAATCCTCGAAGAATTGAAGATGAAGGGAAAAGAGGATTTCTCCATAAGCAGTGATGGACTGTTACGGTTTAAGGGCCGAATATGTGTTCCCAATGACGAAAGTACAAAAAGGGCCATTCTGGAAGAATCACACCACTCTCGCTACACGATACACCCTGGTGGTACAACATGAAGCGAGACGTGGTGTAGTTTGTGGCTAAATGTCTAATGTCCTAATAAGTGAAGGCAGAACATCAGAAACCTACTGGACTATTACAACCCCTGCGCATACCAGAGTGGAAATGGGAACACACCGAAATGGACTTTGTCTCTGGGTTACCAAGGTCAAGTGTAAGGCATGATGGAATTTGGTTCATAGTGGACCGACTTACTAAGGCTACTCACTCCTTATTGGTTCGCACGACCTATATGTTGGACAAGTTCGCCCAGTTGTACATCAGAGAAATTGTGAAACTTCATGGGATTCCTATTAGCATTGTGTCAGACAGGGACCCCAGGTTCACTTCTAGATTTGGGCATGTCTATAATCAACTTTAGGAACTGAGCTTTCTTTTAGCACCTCCTTCCACCCCCAAACAAACGAACAGTCAGAAAGGACGATCCAAACTTTGGAAGACATTTAAGAGCATGCGTTACTGATTTTAAAGGAAGCTGGGAGGACCACCTACCTCTGGTGGACTTTTCTTATAATAATAGCTCTCAAGCCAGCATCCAGATGGCACCTTACGAGGCCTTGTATGGAAGGAAGTGCAGATCGCCCATCTGCTAGGAAGAAGTAAGTGAAAGGAAATTACTGGGGCCCGAAATAATTTAGCTAACTTTTGAAAAGATTTCCTTAATTAGAGAGTAGCTCAAGACAACCCAACATCGACAAAAGAATTACACCGATAATCGCAGGAGAGACCTCAAGTTTGAGGTGGGAGACAGGGTCATCCTGAAGGTATCACCAACCAAGGTCATTATGAGGTTTGGTAAGAAAGGCAAACTAAGCCCATGGTTCATTGGGCCTTTTGAAATCCTGGAAAGAATTGAGAGTGTGGCTTATCGACCTGCCTTGTCACCTTATTTGGTCAATATCCATAATGTCTTCAATGTATCCCTGTTAAGAAAGAATCAACCTGACCCGTCCCATGCTCTAGAGTACGAGCCAATCCCACTCAGGGAAGACCTAACCTATGTTGAGTGACAAATTAGGATATTGGATCAAAGAGAGCAGGTGTTGCACAATAAAGAAATTCCCTGGGTTTGGGTGCAATGACAATATCACACAAGGGAAGAATCAACGTGGGAATGGGAGGATGAATTAGGAAGTAATACCCCCACCTCTTTGAATAATGATTTTGGGGACAAAATCCCTTTTAAGGGGGGGATGATGTAAGGGCCACAATTCAATTGAGCTTGATCACTCGCGGCAGTAAAGAGAAGGAAGTCGAAAGAGACGAAAGCACACGCCCGGTGCTAAGGGTGAAGGATAGTGTCGTCCGTGTGATTTGGCCTGGTGTTTTCCATGTAACATGGAGGCAACACTGTGTGCAACTGAGGGCATTTTCGCGGGTATAGGGGTTGATGCCGTGTGTACGAGGAGGCACCATAGCACGTGAGCTCGGGCAACACCGGCTGTGCGATTGAACTTATCGCCGTCTGAGGTAAAGAGGTAGTAGAAAAGGGAGGATTAATGCTGTGCGTAGGCCAGACTAACGCCACGTGTGAATGGAGTCATCATCGTGAGCATAAGGAGTAACTCCATGCACGACGTGAGGTAGCGCTTGTTTAAACACATATTTTTCCACCTTGGTCCCGACGGAAAAAAGAGGAAGCAGGTCAATAAAGCTTCAACATAGAGTGGAAATTTGGACCACCACAAAATAGACCCATAACTGGTCAAGAGCTTCATAAGCATTTTAAAAGGCCACCTACCAAGTTTCATCACAATAAAAAATATTTAAAGCGGTGAACACAAAGAAACAATTTCGACAAAATCCACCTCTAGCACCCTGAAATGGATCCCATAAACTACATTTTTGGTGTATCAAACACTTGTGGGGCCACTACCAATAGCTCCGGCATGATCAAAAACCCCTATGGGTCAAGTTTCGGCGTAATCGGGCACTCCAGGATAAAGTTATGGGTAAAATACCAAAAAGGGGTGGGCAGCATACTATTCCCATGTGGCCACCTTGCACTAAAACACCATTAAGGGTGGCTATTTTCATAGTCAGGGGCAGTGACTTTTAGGGCTTATATCTCACTCGTTCCAAGTCAGATCATGCTCAACTTTTGTGAGCATGTTCGTCTCATCAAGATGAGCGTTTCGGTAGACCGTTTGCCCCATGAAGAAGCTCGAGTAGGGAGAAAATCTTGAGAGAAGTTGCTGATCCGTGAAGAAAGTTGCAAAAAATTCAGCAGCAGCATACCCCACACCGACGGCCAAATCACGAGGCTCACATACCCGATTAGTGCGAAACCAATTGCATTATGTGCGTAAGGTCCGAGGCTATCTCTGGTCCGAACCTCGCATACAATGAATGGTGAGATTTCACACATGGAGGAGTTGAAGCTGTTGTAAATTTCGACCGCTAGATTTCAAGATTTCGACAAAAAACTCAAGACGATGAAATCTCTGTCCGGATAGGAAATAGAGCTGTGTTTGTTGCAATGTGATTATGATGGCATACTTAGTGTGACTTAGTGAAGAAACTGAAGAAAAACATTAAGAAACAAGAACACTATTGATTCCAAGTTTTTAAGATTCATCTAAAATTCAAGTCCCATGATCATGGCTTAAAAACAAGATTCATGGCTCGAAGTTGGTATCAAATTGATCACCATGCCAAGCTTTATAAGAAAACAATCATCTTTCTACGAAATGGTCATTAGAGCAACCATGGATTAGTCGTGGAAGATCACACAAGTTTTTGGGCAGCAGCAAGGATTGTTCTTGAATTCCACACAGTGTTAGGCAAGGTCAAAATAGTCCTTTTGCACCCATTTTTAGAATTTCTTTTAATTCAATTAAATTGTAATTATCTTCAATCTTAGGTAGTTTTTGGGCATCCACCCATGTTTTGGCCCAATTCTATATAAACATGCAAAGCCAAATTGTAAACACCCATACACAATTCTTCAATATTCAATAAAGACTTCATTTTTTCTTGATTGTGTGGGTGCATCTTAGAGAGAGAGAGGAGAGAGAAGAAAATGGTTGGTACCCCTTGATAAGATAATTTTCTCTCTCCTCCCCTCCTCTCTTTCTCTCTCCTCTTTGCTCTTTTCTCTTCTCTCGGCTATCTCACTTGCTCTCTCCTCCCCTCTTTTCTCTCTCCTCTTTTCTCATCTCTATCTTTCTTTCTCTTTCTCTTTCCTCTTTACTCATCCCTATATTTTCTCTCATCTCTCCCTATCTCTTTCTTGCTTTTATCATTATCTCTTTCTCTCTCTTCCTCCTCTAGTCTATCATGTCTCTATTCTTCCTTCTTTCCTTCATCCATCCATGGCGTACCTCTTACCTGGTGTGATGTCTTCTTGCTTTTGAAACACAAGCAGTGGGTTGGGTCTTAGCCTGAATGGTGGGCTGAGTCTCCGTCAAAATCCCCTCTCTCTCTCTTGTTCCAAACAGCGGAAGTCCTTCGTTGTCTGTGCTCTCACTCTCCTCCCTCTTCTGACTCAGCTGGCGAAGCCTTAGAGCCACCTATCTCTTTTGTCCTCTTCTAACTCAGCCGATGAAGCCTTAGCACCGCATGTGTCTCCATTCCCTTCTTCTTCTAACCTAGACGGCGAAACCTCAGCACTGCCTGAGTTTTCTCCTTCTTTTTGCCTCAGACGGTGAAACCTCACCGTCACTTGAGTTTTCTCCTTTCTTCTGTGTCAGACGGCAAACCCATAGCACCACCTGAGTTTTCTCCTTTCTTCTATCCCAAATGGTGAAACCTTAGCACCGCTTGAGTTTTCTTCTCTCTCTTTCTCCTAGCCCAACCGGTGAAGCCTTAGCACCGCCTGTGTCTTTTCTTTCCTCTTCTTCAGTCTCAACAGATAGAGGTCCATTGCCATCTGAGTTTCTTCCTTCTCCCTATCTCATTGCCATATGTGTCTCTCTTCCTCTTCCTTCTCTCTCTTACTCCTCTCTGTTTCTCTATCCTTTCTTCCTCCTTCTCTTTTTTTCTCCGTTATCCTCTCATGCTCTTCTAACTTCTTTTTCTTTCCTCTTCTTTCTATTGGTTAGGTGCCTCGATCTCGCCCTCCGAATCCTTTTAGGGATCGGGTGGCACGCATCTCAGGTTTCAAGAGAAGACCCGGGATGTTTTTGAGATCTCTCTCTTGAGAACCTCATTCGAGAATGAGGGCAGGTGTTACCAATCGATGAGAGAGGAATTTAAGGTGGGTTCAGGACTTACTCGGCTGGCTCACGTGAGCGGCCTCTTAGATCACGAAGAAAGCCCCCCAGTAATAAAACTAGTTCGGAATCGCTGCTCTTGACTTGTATTTTTCTTGTTTTCTACAATCACACACATGGAAAAGGTATAAGACAGGTGGATCAGACCTCACCCTTTTCCTCTTTGATGAACATACACAAGAATGCACATTCAAAAAGAAAGATAAGGAAGAAAGATGGGGGAGAGAAGAATTTGACTGAGTGGGAGGATCAGAGCGGTGACTAAGCAGATGAATAATTGACATGACATGGTAGTAAAACTGGCACGATAACTAAGACCGGCTCACAGGATTACTACTAAATGTCATTACCAGTACCAACTAGCTGGGCACGATCGTTAGTTTGTCATGGTAATAAAGCGAGCCAAGTAATCTTGGCACAACAACATTACAGCTAAACGACAAGACTACCATAAGAGGCTAACCTCAATCCCTCTTAGTCGAATGAAAGAGTAACAGAATGATGGTTATGAAGAAAGAACAAGAAGTGAAGTAAGAGAAGAAGGGAACAGAAGGAGGGAGAGAGAAGAAAGGAAGAGAAGAGTATGAAAGATGGGAGAATAAAAGAGAGAGAGGGAAGGAAGACAGTCAGTGCTAGGCATTGCCGACTGTGTTAGAAGGAAGAAAGAGAAAACATAGTCGGCATTAGGCTTCACCGACTGTGTTATACAGAGAAGATGAGAGAGAAAATACAATCGATGCTAGGCTTCACCGACTATGCTTGAAGAGGAGAGAGGAAACATATTCGACGTTAGTCTTCATCGACCATGAGGAGAAGAGAGAGAAAATACAGTCGGTACTAGGCTTCATCAATTATCAGAAGAAGAGAGAGAAAATGCAGTCTGCATTAGGCTTCATCAATTGTGAGGAGAATGGAGAAAACAGAGTCGACATTAAGCTTCATCGATTGTGTCAGAAGAAGAAAGAGAAAACATAGTCGATGCTAAGCTTTGCCAATTGTCAGAAAAACAGAGAGAAAACACAGTAGGCACTAGGCTTCATCGATTGTGAGGAGAAGAGAGAGAAAATGCAGTAGACATTAGGCTTCACCGATTGTCAAAAGAAGAGACAAAATATAGTCGACGCTAGGCTTCACCGATTGTTAGAAGAAGAGAGAAGGAGAGACCGAGTCGGCGCTAGGTGTGCACTAGTTATGATAGATGATAAGCAAGAGAGAGCGATCGAGCCGGTGTTAGGCTTCGCCGATTGTGATAGAAAAGCAGAGAGAGAAATTTAACTAATGCTAGACTTCGTCGATTGGCTTCAAAAGAGAAGGAGAGAGAAATTCAACCGGTGTTAGACTTCACCGACTAGCTTCAAAAGAGAAAGAGATAGAGACAATAAGAGATATAGAGATAAGAATGAGAAACAAGGGAGGAGAGAGAAAGAGATAGAGATGAGATAGAGGGGAGGAGAGAGAAAGAGATAGTGATGAGATAGAGGGGAGGAGAGAGAAAGAGATAGAGGTGAGATAAAGGTGAGGAAAGAGGAAGAGGGGTGGAGAGAGAAAGAGGGGTGGAGAGAGAAAGAGGGGAGGAGAGAGAACGAGATAGAGGTGAGATAAAGGGGAGGAGAGAGAAAAAGAGGAGGAAATAAAAAGTTACCTGCCCGAAGGGTTTCGACCCTTTTCTTCTATCTCCTCTCTCTCTCTCTCCAAGACGCACCCAAGAACTTCAATAAGAACGAAAATTTTATTGAATCAATGAAAAATTAACCGAAGGTCCTTACAATTGGCTTTGCACGTTTATATAGAGTTGGGCTAAAACGTGGGTGTACACCAAAAAACGAGCTAGAATTGAAGATAATTACAATTTAATTTAATTTAAAAAGATTCTAAAAATGGGTGCAAAAGGACTGTTTTCCCACTGTCTAACAATGTGTTGAATTCCATGACAATCCTTGCTGCTGTCCGAGAACTTGCGTGATCTTCCCTGGCTTACCTGGGGTTGTTCTGATGCTCGTTTCATCAAAAGATTATTGTTTTCTTGTAGGGCTCGGTATGACGATCATTTTGATACCAACTTTGAGCCATGGATCGTATTTTTGAGCCACGATCACCAGACTTTAAATTTGCTTGAGTCTTGGAAACTTCAGATCGATAGTGTGCTCGTTCCTTGATGTTTCTTCATGATTTCTTCATTGAATCACACTGAGCATTCCGTCACGATCACATTGCAACAAATGTAGCTTGATTTCATGTCCGGTTGAAGATTTTATCGTCTTGACTTTTTGACCGAAATTTTGAAACCCAACAGTCAAAATTTACAACAGCTTTGATGCCTTCATGTGTGAAATCTAATCGTTTATCATATGTGAGGTTCGGACAAGAGATAGCCTCAGACCTCACACACATAATGCAATTGGTTTCGTGTCAATCAAGTATGCAAGCATCGTGATCTGACTAAATGAACGTGGTGTGCTGCTACTAAATTTTCTGCAACTTCCTCACTGATCAGCAACTTTCATTTAGTTTTTTTCTATGCTCGAGCATCGTCATGGGGCGTAGCACATATCGAATTGCTCGTCTTGATGAGATGAACACGCTCACCAAATTTGGGAGCGATCCTACATGGAACGAGTGAGATATAGGCCCCAAAAGTGATTGCCCGTGACTGTAAAAACGAGTCACCTTTAATGGGGTTTTGATGGAGTTAGGCCCGACAAGAAGAGTGTGCGATCTACCCCTTTTAAGTATCTTTCATATAACTTTATCTTGGAGTGCCCGATTAAGCCGAAACTTCACCCATAGGGATTTTCGACCATACCAAATCTAATGACAATGGTCTCACAGCTGTTTTATGCATCCAAAGTATGTATTTAGTTACAGGATCCATTTCAGGGTGTTAGAGACCGATTTCGTTGAAATATTTTCATTGTGTTCACTGCCTTAAACACGTCTGATGGCAATGAAACTTGGCAGGTGGTCTTTTGAAGTGTGGATGAAGATCTTGACTCATTCTGGGGCTATTTTGATACTTTCAAGAATTTCCACTGTTTTGTAGGCTTTATTGACCTGCTTCCGATCAGGGACCAAGGTGCTGAAAAATAAATTCAAACAACTTGCCCCACTGAATGTTGTGCTTCAAGAGAAGCAATAATGACAATCATTCAGAAAATTTCTTTCAGCTTTTACTTTTTTTGTTCCTAGCCATAGGACGATGTGAACGTCGAGGAGATTCACATAATGGTGTAACTAGGATGCTCAGATGTAGGGATGCATTGTTCACGGGTCCGTCTATGGAGACTTTAGGGGGAGAAGAGAATTTTTTGAGGGATCTGGTCAAATTCCTCACCCTCATGCAAACTATTGGCAATTCTGAAGCTGAGGATTTTGTATGGACCTCGTCAGTCAGAGTCAGGAACGTCCGGCAATTGAGTGCCATGTTGAAGGGCATTGTTCCCATTTGGCCTGGCTTTATTTGTTTGCATTTGGTTGGTGTTGTTTGCTGCTACACTAGTTTTTCTTTTGATGATCAGAGTACTACTATAGGTCTCGCCTACTGGCTCCAGTAAAGGGATGTTTTGTTAGTCGATCCCGAAGGTCTTGGCTGGCTAGGTGACCTGAAGTCTCTGGTAGGTTTCACCCTAGCTTTGTCAGTTTCTAGCCTTTGTAGTGTTTGTTTCTAGAGTGCATTTGTGACCTCATGGGAATAATGTTTTTCCTCATGAGACTTGTCTTATCATCTTGGCAAGTCTTCTATCTTTTGAGTCCTTTTGCAACTGGACTTAGGCTGTCCAAATATTTTCCTTGAAGCTTGTATTTTTGGATTCCTAGAATAGTGACACCAGGGATTTTCTTCTTTTTGAGTGAGGACTGAAGTAGCAAGTGCTGCATCAACCTATTTATTGTCCAAGCGTTCTTTGTGGACTTTCGCTTGAACTTGGGAAGCTGCACGGTAGAGATGATATTCACCAACTTATTTTTATTTTGAGGCTCTTTTACCCATGACCTTTCCACCATGTCCACCCTTTTCATCAATTTTTAGTCACGATGCCCTTTCGGGTTTTCACCGTGCCCGGTTTTTATTCACGAAACTCTTTTACTCATGGTTTCGTGACCATGGCCATCCGTCATTTGTACTCATGGCATTCCCTTATAAAGGTATACACCATGCCCATTATTTCATCATTATTATTGTTATTTGTGAAGGATTGTTTAAGGCCATCCCTCCGGGACCTGTGCGAAACAATTTAATGCCATGCGACCTGGACATGCACTATGGTTTAAGGTCATACAGCTGAACTGTAATGGAGATGGATGGCAGTCTGTAGAAGCATGGAGTGAGTATGTTTGTGTTTTAAATCACTTGGGAAAGTGGCATGAGGCTACCTATGAAAAATGGATGATGTATGAAATGTGAGTGTGGACGATGGTGACCCAGCAACTTACAATGAGTTTGGATGGAGGGACGGTTCACCCTTTTGTGAGCGCCGGTGAGCCTCACTAGGGAATGAGGAATGGTGATGAAGTTAATGGACACACTAAGAAGGTAATGAAGGTGGCCAGCACACTAATAGGTAGGTTAGGGAAAGCGTGCATGAAAGTGCACATAACGGCGTGTGTGCGTATGTGGGGGTGAGTTTATGGTCATGCCTCATGGACCTGTACAAAGCAATTTATCGTCATACGGTTTGGACGTGCACTATGGTTTAAGGTCATACAACTGGACCGTGGTTATGCAGTTTAGAGTCAAAAAACTAGGATCGTGCAGTTTAAGGTCATGCAACTAAACCTCTGCTATTGTTTAAGGTCATATAGTTTGGACCGCGGTTATGCAGTTTAGAGTAATACAACTAGGACCTGGAAGTTTAAGGTCATTCAACTAGACCTGGGCTGTGCAGTTTTAATGTCATGCAACTAGGACCATGCAGTTTAAGATCGTGCAACTAGACCTCTGCTGCAGTTTAAGGTCGTATAATTTGGACCATTCAGTTTAGGGTCGTGCATCTAGACTAAGGCAGTGCAGTTTAGGATCATGCAGCATGGACGGGGGCTATGCTGTTAGGGTCATGCAGCACGTACCAAGGCTGTGCAGTTTTGAGTCATACAGGTAGGACCGTGGTTATGTAGTTGAAAGTCATACAACTAGGATTGAGGCTGTGCAATTTAGGGTCATGCAGCATGGATGCAGTTTATGGTCAGGCAGCACGAACCGGGGCTGTGCAGTTTAGGGTCATGTAGCACGGACCGAGGCTATGCAGTTTAGGGTCATGCAACTAGACCTGAGCTGTGCAAGTTTATAGTCATGCAACTAAGACCATACAATTTAAGGTGCGCAACTAGACCTCCGCGACAGTTTATGGTTGCATAGTTTGGACCATGCCGTTTAGGGTCATGCCTCTAGACCATGGCATGAGTCGCCATGTAGGTGAAACTCCATGGGGAATAGGTCTGTGGGAGGCAATCCAACTCCCTGGGGATAAATTGGTTAAGGCCATACACAAGCAGAGGGCTCAAATGGAGATGGTGGCCCAACGAGGGATGGTGAACGGAATCAGACTTCATTGGGGATTAGGACGGCAAGCGTGGCTCCGTGGGGTTAAAATGAGACTCTATGGAGAATTGGCTTTTGACAGGTACCCCGGCTCCCTAGGGATAAGATAGCTTGGTGTGAAAAAGATCCACTAGAAATTGAATAGGTAAGAATGACCCTAACCCACTGGGGATGATGGGCTGCAGTGTAGGTGTGACTCCTACTGGGGGATGAGGGACAGTGGCTCGCTGCTGACTCCATTGGGGATAATAAGTCATGGCTTGGGTGCAATGGCCTGGCTGCAACTCCACTGGGGCTAGTGGTGGGACATACATGGCTTCAACTGGAGATAGGAGACAATAGACAACTTGAAATACAATCTATGTCAGGTGTAGCAATAATTATTTCGTGCGAATGTTCAACCGGTGCTAAGTTCTTAAAAACACAACCGGCGCTGGGATGTTAAAAACTCAGCTGGCATTGTAAACGACCCGTGATATCGTTTGAACACAATCGGCCCTAAGTCAATCAACCTTAGGGTTGTTTGAAATTCACCCAATGCTAAGTCAATCGGCACTAGGGTTGTTTGGAATGCACCCGACGCCAAGTCAACTGACGCTAGGGTTGTTTGGAATTCACCCGATGTCAAGTCAATTCAACCGAGTAGCCAATGCTGGGCATGGATTGATGAGAATTACCTTGGGCCTCGAGTCAAAGCCTGACCCGGCTCATCGTAGCTTGGCTTCCCTTGGATGAGACTGGAATTCCCAGTTTGTGACGGGTGTTCGAGGGTAGTGTGGTCTATATAAGGGGGTGTATTGTCGCTCTTGTTCATGTGTCAGATGGAGCGGCGAGATGTGGTGATGGTTGGCATTCGCTCTTGCGTCAGGCGGCACTGAAGGATGTGGCGACAGTTGTCAGTGGGCAAATTTTGAGAGTAAACCACTAAACCCTTTATAATGGCTATTCTTCTTACCAAATTCCTTATGTGAAGAGGCTTCCAAGGGAGGACGAAATTGGTGCTTGTGATTTTACAAGCGAGGTTTTATCAAGGGGTGAGCCGATTTAGCTGACCCAGCCAGTATGCGAACCAGAGTGGCCCCTCAGTGTAACTTTCATTACTGACCCCGTTTGTTTCGAAGTACGTGATGGCAATGATGGCAACATCAGTACTGAAGAAGGGGTGGCACTTCTTCATTGCATGCATAGGAACTTAGCTTCTAGGGAGAACTTGCCTACCTAAGGGAAATGAATGGTCCAGGTAAAGGGACTACTAATGTGGTCAGCAAAAGGCGTCCGAATTCGAGGGGAGCACCAATACTTGAAGGGATACTCTTCTTGGACTACAGAGGTATTGGGGTCGTACAGAAGTACTCTTGAATGTGCTTCACTATGAGCAGCAGTCCATTGTTCGGAGAACTACTATGACTGTTGCTCCAACTTAGTAAAGGTGTGTACTGGAGACATGGTGCCATGTTAGTAATACCTGGCTTCTTGGACATGCAGAAGCATGAATCTCTTTACTAGATCTTCATTTTATTAGAGGTCTCCCGATGATCGGTGCTATGTATGATGAGTTTGTGCTCCCGAACTCGATCATCTTTAGTGGCGCTAACTTAGGGGATGAAGAGCCGCCTGTCAGTCTTCAAAGATCTTCGAGGCCTACTAGTTGATTGCCTCCCGGTCTGGCAATGGGTAGGGTCACCTTCACGGAATGGGTGAAATTATTTTGTAGGGATTATCCCGAGGGTGGTTAGGGCACTCCGAAGGGGACAGGGAAAGCTGCAAAGGAGACGCCTCCTGTACATCAACTTGAGACCGATGATGACCGTGTCTTCTTGACCACGTATTTGGCCTTATTTTTGTGCAAATTCATGCTTCCTAGCTGAGGGGATGACATTCGTCCAGGTGATATGGCCAGAGGGCATGCGATATGGCCAGAGGGCATGCGATATGGCCAGAGGGCATGCGATATGGCCAGAGGGCATGAGTATGCCCTTGCTCAGCCAGTCTTGATGTCTTGGGGTCCATCTCCCATGGAAAGGCATACAAGGGCAAAAAAACGAGGGAATGGCATTGTAGGAGGATATGCATTTCCTGGGGATTTCAAAACTCCATTTCCTGTGCATTATGTGTACGGGTGGCTAAGAGCCTATTTCCTTGAAATCTATGTTAAGCATCAATGCGTAAGAAATAAACTGTGGCCATTCCTGATGAGGATTGCCAACCAGAGGGCTATCTTTCATACCCCAAGGAAGGCTCGAGGTTTATTTGGGAATGACTCTTTGAACATGAGGCGGGTCCGCTTCCCAGTCGGGAGCTTCACCGACCGTGCTTTTATTGATGAGTTAGGGAAGGAGCTAGACGACTCTCCAACAACCATTAAGGATCTCATGTTCATCCTAAACATCAGAGGGGAGTTCTACCTTATTGGACTCTGCACAATACCAGGTTCTAGGGGTACTTCCCCCATCGCTTCGCCCTTTAGCACGGGCTTGAACAAGGCTGCCCCTTCTCAGTGTTTTTCAAAAAGCACTGGAGTAAGGTGGACAAGAGGAAGACGGAAGAGTTTGGAACTTTACGTGAGTGCTAGCGTATACGGACCGCTTGATCTATGTGTTTAGAGATGACATAAATCAGTAAATATGTATTACCTCACTTTGACAGAAGGGTAAGAATGGCCAAGGCCTATGTGAACTGATGGAGAATCACCAGCAAGGGATATTGGGATAAAGATCACCCTTGGAAAGGGGCGAACGGTAACTGATGCTAGGATAGCAGACAAAGGAGACTGGTAGATGCTCTTACTTCTGATGTGGTATTTGCCTTAGATTATCCCTCTAACAGGTGAGCTTTAGGGCTTTCGCGCAAGATAGCAACAGATGAGGCCTCGTCAGAATTTCTTGCAATGAAGATGACTGGGAGTGTCTTCGATAATCTTAGTTCCATCTTCAAGTGATCCCCATAGTAAATTAGTCTCTGGCTATGAAAAGTGTCCCCCACAGGACTTGAACGCCCTAATTGAGAGTGGTCCCCATAGTAAATTGGCTGGAGGGTCCTCTCAGGGAGATGGATCTGAAGCGACCGCTCCTACTCCAGCTGGGGGAAAGAATTCGATCGATGTCGATAATTGTGCACCGTCGTTAGTTAGTGGGCGTACTCAGAGGTGCAAGAGTGCCAACCCTCCTATGATGTCAGAACCAAGAGGTAGCTCTTCATCTTCTAATCTTTTATGAATTATCTCAGTATCATCCTCTGCACTCTCTAGACCACCTTTTGCTTCTCCTAAATTGTCTTCTTTTTCTTCAAAAACTGAGGCAGACGACTCTGGCCGCTATGAGCCCATTGCCATTGCTTCTGATCGGGAGGTGACTCCGAATCATTTGGTGGTAAATACAGGGGTAGTCCCTGAGTCGACGGTAGCTTGGACGGGTACAAATGAGGCTGCAGGTCCCAAAGAAACTGCTTCAGTAAGGGAATCTGATGTTGATGTGGTCTTTGTGCATCAGTAGCTCAATGCCCCATTTGAGGCAAGGACTATGACTCAAGAAGAAGAGCCCGTAGTTGATGATGCACCTGAGCAATGAAAGATTGCTGCCTCCATGGTCCCAGGTCCTGAAGATGAGGGGACTGAGCTATTCATGGCCGAGGTTCTAGCCGTTGAAGGTGCAACCCAAATGGAAGAAGTCGTGGCTAGAGCTGAATTGGCTGTAGAGGAGGCGATTCCTGAACTTGCCAATGCTGAAGTGAAAGATGAAGAGCAAGGGGAACAGGTTTCTTCAGAGTTTGCTGGGACTGAAGTAGAGGTCCTTATAGGAGAAGGTCAAGGAAGGGAGGCTGACATTGAGGAACCTCGGTAGGTTGAGGCTTCTTTAGCAGTAGTAATCCCAACAGCACCATCTAGGCCCATTTTTAGCGGGTTTTCTAACATGATTGTTGGCATGCTTCGAGCAGGCCTTCAGGGCTTAAGGGAGTTTCCTTTCAACGAGCTAGGTAAAGATTCGGCACGACTGAAGGATTTTGCTACGACCACCGCAGTTGGGAGTACACCAAAAGAGATTTCCCATTTTAATGCAACTCTAAACAAATTGGAGAGATGGCAGTTGAGGGTACGACATCATGAGGAAGAAACCAGCCTGCTAGCATTCTTGGAAGAGTCGATCTTGCGCCGTTGTGAGAAGATAGATGCTTGCATCGATAAGAAGGCCACGATAACTGGCCGTCAGCAAGATCTCCAAAGGGAGGCGCAAGGAAGCTTCAAGAGAATGATCGAAATCAGAGAAGAGATGCGAATACTATGGTAGGAATTCGCGGGCCTTGAGACGGAGATGGTTCAGAGGAGGGCCATGGAGGCCTCATTGGTTGAAGATTTTCCGAACTCAATGGAAAAATTGAGTCGAAAACTATGGCGATGGAAGAAGAGATTCAAATGGTGGCGGAACTCAAGGAGCTTGTCCAGGGCAACCGAGACTTCTCCTGCAGCGCGCAGCACAGAGATCAATAAGATGATTGATAGTTTCTGAACATGTCATTTTCTCTTGCCAGTACTTTGTAAAAGTTTTTAAATGATGAATAAATTGCTTCTCTCATTTGATTGACTTTGCTACATGATTTCATTCTCTTCTTACTTTTGCTTCACCTCATGTGATTTCTCTTTTTTTTTTTAATGCCTCTCGACACTTTATTGCCCTAAGAGGCTACTACCCTAGGCCTTATTTAGCCCCATGGTGGGCTACCGTAGCTTGGATAGCTTCAAAATGGGGAGTCGTTGCTTTTTCTCCTCTTAATGTATAATTGGCCAAGGGCTCATAGTTCATTTTCCTCATGATTTGGTGAGTCTGGTTGCTATAGATAGTCCATTCAGGAGGGGCCTCGGCCTTCATTAGTGGCTCATTTACTTCAAGCTTATCATAGCATTTAGTCTCTGGCACGAACTCCTTGAGATGTTTTGAAGCGATATGCATGACCTCAAACTGACTCTGAAGAATGTAAACTTTGGTTCTTAAGTTTGCTAGGGGATCCTGCCCTTGAGGGGAAGAAAGTTTCCCTTTATCGAACTGCTCTCCTCTTAAGAGATCGGCGAAAAGTAGAACTTTCAGCTGGTCATCGGTCTGAGGAGCATCCTCTATACTTATAGGGACCGGATTTTGAAAAATATTTCGTGGTAGTTGTCGCGCCACTTCGGCTTTCAAGAGCGCAATGGGGATATGCAAGACTTTCTATTGGTTTGGTGTATAGGTGATCCTTGAAGCCAAGAATTCTATCCCCATGGCTTGCTCAATCTCAAGATTGACCTCTAGTTCATCTTCCGACCAAGGTGGCTCAAAACTGGGGGCAGAGGGCGAAGACTCATTTTCAAGCGAAGGAGGAGTTTCTTGAGGGATGATGGTTGGGATGTTAGAATGAAGGGTGGTTAGGGGTAAAATTCTGCTCTGCCTTTCTTCCTCTTTCAACATGTTCACCAATGTTCTCCTAACATCCTCAACATCTTCATGAGACAAAGACATTGTCTTGATTGTAGACTTGTGACCTCCATTGTTTGGCTTCTGGGACGACGTTAGATCTGTGAAGTAATATTTAGCATCGGCAAGTGAGTTTTAGCCATAGGGAACGGTCTTTTGTTAGCATAGACCATATGTTGTCTCCCATCTCGGTTATACTTAAAACATTGGTGTAATGTTGATGGAACCACCCCCTGGTCATGAAGCCATGGTCGACTGAGAAGATTATTGCAAGAAGTGTTGGTGTCGATTACATGAAACTGAGCGTAATCGTTCAACTCACTGATCTTAAAATGAAGGCATATCATGTCAGCTAGTTTCTATCCTGATTGGTTGAATCCTTGAACTGTGACATGGGTCAGGGTAAGATCTTCGGACCTCAACCCTAATCGAGTAAGGATCCTCCTTGGAATAAGGTTGACTGTCGACCTTCCATCTAACATAATTTGATTGATGGGGTATGCGTGGAATTTGCCAGTAATAAAGAGTGGGTGATTATGAAATTTTTCCCCTACTGCAGATCGTCCTCTGAAAAGGTGATTGGCATACATCCTTCTAAAATTGCCACGTCGACCTCAATAGGTTCTACTTCGGTTTTGTACACTTCTGGGTTAGAGAAAGCTTGAACCAAAGCCATCCGGTAATCCTTTGAGAGCATGAGGGCGTTGTAGATACTGAGAAGAGCTAGAAGTTTCCGTAGATGCCCTATCATATTGTATTTCACCTTTTCTTGATCCAGGCCTTGTGCTCCTAGTTCGGCCACTGATTTGGGTGGTATGTTGGGTTGAGGTGTAGGTTTGGTTATAGAAGGTTTATTTTCGCCATCTGGCTGACTTGATTACACAACGGGCTTGATTTGCGTGAAGGAAGTTTGAGGTTTTGGAAGAGACTGGGTGTATGAGATGAAAGGGGTCTCAGGGAATTAGAGAATCGGTGGATTGTTTGAAGTATTAGGATTAGGAAGGAACCCAGGGAGCTATAATATAGGCAGACTAGTGTTTGGATTAGGGAGGCAGTGGAGGACTGGTGAACATCAAGGTGCCGACTTTTGCAGTGGAAGCTGCAGCGTCCTCCTTGATCTGAGATTTATCTGCCCCATAGTGGGTATTGCTGTTGAAATTTGGACCATATGGCAAACTCCCTAAGAGTAGAAGCCTTGTTCATTTGATTCTCTCAGTCTCTGCTCAAAGTAAGGCTCAAGGGGGCCACTGGGGATTCTTTGGCTTTGACTTTGTGCTTCTTTCAAGAAGGTGGCTCTGCCTTGGCTTTAGCTATCAGGGCATCAGCAACTGTTCAAAATCCTGCTGCCAGTGCTAGGGTCTTTCTCAATCATTTTCACTGCATCTTGCTTATATTGATTCCTTCGAATTCTCGGTCTAGAGCCTCGAAGCCTGAGCATATCAAGGTTGTATCTGCAAGGGCATAAAAGAGGGGGAAAGAGAAGTAAGAGAAGAAGAAGGATATGGGTTAGAAGTTGGGGGACTTTTAAGGTCGTTCCCCTCATCAGACCGATCTAGGCAGCTTTTTACATCATCACTAGGGTCTTTTAGGTCTTTCCCTTGCTTAGATCATTGGGGAGTACTTTTAATATCGTCACCCTCATTGGATGTGTGCTGAGTGGGAGATGGCAAGGAATGTCTTCTTGACAGGATGACGAAGGAAGAAGGATCGTGCCAGGGATGAAGTCCAATAAAGTTGGCAGTGGCAGCAGGGGCCTGAGAAATTCCTGCTCGACTGTGGAATGAGCGGTCTTGTTTCTTCGGTGAGTAGCCCTTGGTGGCCGTCTCTTATAGTTTTCTGAGGTGATGTTTGATTCGTCTCGTAGGCTTGTGAACAACTCTAGCTTGGCAAAATGCTTCTCGCCTTAGGGACTTGAGTCTGCCTCGGCCATGGTAGACTATCCATGTCTAGGAAGTCGAGGATTCAGCGGAGTTCGAGTCATTGATAGGAAGGTCCTCCTTTGTGAGATATTCTTACCCTAATAGAGGAATGACTTAGGGATCACTTACGGGGAGATTGTAAAACTCCTGACACTCCCGTATTTTCATTGTGAATATGTCAAGGAAGCTTGTGCATTCCGACAGGTAATGGCCTCTTGTCTGATGGTATGGGCACCAAAGATCTTCAGTCCCCTTAGTAAGGGGACAGGGTTGCTTTGCCTGCTTCAGTGTGATTATGCCTTCCTGAAGCATTATAATGAAGAAGACGTAAAGAATAGTAGGCATTTCATCTTCCTCTTGGATGGTTACGGCATGGGAGGCCTCGGCCGTCCCAAAGGCCTTCTTTAAGTTTTCAAGCTTTATCTGACCCTTCTGAATCAGGGCTTCGATAATATCTTTCAGTGTGTAGCAGTCATTTGTGGGATGCTTGATCCTCCAATGGCAGGCACAATAATTTGCCTTAGTGTCAAGGCCAGGTTGCTCAGGGGACTTGGCTTCTAGAATCTAGATCATATTTTTTTCCAATAATAATCGGAACAACACAGGGACCCATTCCTTCTCGAGGAGATAGACCTTGTACCTATGCTTGGTGAAATAATAACCTCGATCAGGGTTGGCTGGTTACGACTGTTGTTGCTTGCCAACCTAGGGTGTTACCTTTGCCGTGCTTCCCACTTTAGAGAGGTCTAAAGTCTGAGAGGGAGCCTTCTTTGAATTAGTGACCATGACGGCTGCACTGATTACCCCTTTCTGTTGGCTGCCCCATGTGTCATTCTAGGAGCTACCGTTGCCACGGTTGTTTGCTGAGCTTGTGGATGGTTGTCGTGTCCCACCATGATGGCATGACAAACTTTCAATGCGAACTGATTTAGAGATAAACTCTGACATGGAGGTCGGATTAAAGGCCTCAACATGTAGAGCGATCTCGGGTCGCATGTTTCGCACGCATGTTTGGACTGCTTCCTTCTCTAGCATAGGATTAGGATGGCAGGAAGCCAAATTTCTCCATCTTAATATGAACTGATGTACGGGCTCAACGGGGTCTTGAGTCAAGGTGAGAAGGTCAATGCTTTGAACCTGTCACTCAACCTCATAGAAGTGTTGATAGAACAGTTTCTCCATCTCCTCCCATGTATGCACTGAGTTTGGAGGAAGTCTGGCATATCATTGAAATGTCGGGCCATCGAGGGTCTCAATGAACTGTCGAAGAAGAAGTTTCTCGTCAGGCGCTGTTTCTCGACATGTTACCTGGAAGTGGGCAATATGCTGGTTCCGGGATGTGTTTCTGTTGAATAAAGGAAACTTCCCCTTCTTATAATCTGAGGGAAATGGGACCTGATCAATATACGAGGGGTATGGCCTTTGATAAGGTGTCGCACCCTGTATCCCTAGGATTTGTCTGTTCTTTAGGCTATGGGTGACGATAGCGTCAATGTCGATGAAGGATAGAATTATCTTGTGAGGTAGAAGGAGGGGGCTCCCGTGGAGGTGCACCATCATAGTGATGAGAATTGACCTCATGGTCAGTCGACTGGTGTGTGGTGTCGATACGATCGATCTTTTTCATCATCACGAACACCATATCCTTAAACTTGTTCATGCGCTCTTCATGAGCATCACCGGGCTCGCTTACAACCATTACGCAGATCGTTTCTATACGAGGTGAACGTTAGTGGCAATTGAACAAACTTGGCGGGTCGTACATGGTAGGTCAGTCAGTAGAGAGCCAGCATGCCTTGACTAAACTTGACTCTTGTATGTTGATCGCGTTTGGACCGTTCTTGACGGTCTTCTTCTGTAACAGTAACAATAGCACAGGGCTCATGGAGCTCTTCTTCGGGCTTCATCTTCTGAAGGGGGTAGAAGGCATTCAGATGTAGAGGGTCGTCAAAATTGGTTTTTTTGACTGCCTTGATCACCTCCCTAATCAAAGTTTGCATACCTCTATCGTGTTTAGCCTTGAGGTTTGATGGACCTCACGCCAAAACTGTGATCTAGGTTCTGGGGGGTCAGTTCTTCTTGCACAAGAGAGAGCTATCTCCAGCAGATGCGACAAAGGATGAGGGCCAGGAACTGAACTCAATCTTCCATCAGGTCAATGCACTGAGCTCTCTTATGAGCTCCAAAGACACAACCAAAGTAACGGGGCTGGTTCAGGATGGTTCTCTTGGGGCAAACCTTTGACTGCCAAGGCTGAAGGTTCTTACTCGATGAAGGAGGAGTGGGCCGCAGCAGGATTGAGTCCTGTGAAGGCTCCGAGTCTAAGGCAAGAGGACGTCTGTGATGGCGACACATGTGCGCCCCTTGAAGAAGGATTACAGGAGACTTGGGGGTCAGCCCGGGCTCATGAAAGTGATCTGGCCTTGGGAGGCCAAGAACTACAAGCAGGTGTCTGTAAGAGAACAGGTGTAGGCCTACCCCTTACAGGGGTGCTTGTGTGTACAAAGTAGGAGGACGAGGTGGTCATCTCCTATGTACTCGGGTTAGCATAAAAATGGCGTTGCCCCGAGCGATGGGATGCATATGAGTAGCATGCATAGGACCTGGCCTTGAAAGGATGGATCTTGGACATGGAATGAAGATAGCATAAGGTTACTTCGAGGTGTGACTTGAGCGGGTAACCCACGAGCGTTGTTGCGTGCGTGAGAGGTGGGAACTGTGGGGTTTCCGCCTCGATGTGTTGAGCCTCTAGGGATAGAGACCAATGGGGAAGAAATGTGGGGGATAGCCTCAAGGCGACCCACATAAGCAATGGTAGCTTGTTTGCCTTTTACAGAAAGGGACTGAGTTGCTTCCGGTGTACCTCAGGAACACGATTAGCAAGTGACTAGCCGGTGGCTAGGTGCATGCTGTGTGGGGCAACAAAAGTGCTGCCCATCCAGGGTGCCTTGGTGGAATTTCCACCAGAGAGAGGAGATGGGGAGTGAGGGACCTTTAAATCCCACCTCACACTGATCTAGGTTAAGACCTGGGAGTTAGACAAGGGGTTTTTGCTCAAGAGGATGGTTGGGAACGAAGTTGAAGGAACTTGTTCCCTAGAGACACTCTCGAATGCAGGAATAAGAAAGTCCTCGATCCGGATAAATGGGTTATAGGACTCGCAAGCCATAAATAAAATGTGAAAGATAATGAAAGGATAATAAAGAAAGAAACTAGCCAAACAAGAACGACCCGACTAATGGGTAGTACGTCCCCAATGGAGTCGCCAAGCTAGTTAGGTGCCTCAATCTCGGCTTTTGAGGAAGACCCGGGACATTTTTGAGATCGCTCTCTCGAAAACCTCATTTGAGAATAGGGGCAAGTGTTACCAACCGATGAGAGAGGAATTTAAGATGGGTTCGGAACTTACTCGGACTGGCTCGCATGGGCACCCTCTTAGATCACGAAGAAAGCCCCTAGTAATAAAACTGGTTTGAAATCGCCTCCCTTGGCTTGTATTCTTCTTGTTTTTTGGAATCAAACATATGACAAAGGTTATAATATAGGTGGGTCAGACCTCACCCTTTTCCTCTTTGATGAATGTACACAAGCATGTGCATTCAAAAAGAAAAATAAGAGAAGAAAGACAGGGGAGAGAAGAATTTGACTAAACAAGAGGATCAGAGCGGTGACTAAGCTGATGAATAATTGGCCTGACGTGGTAGCAAAACGGGCTCGGTAACTAAGACCAGCTCATAGGATTACTAATAGACATCATTACCAGTACCAACTAGCTAAGCATGATGGTTAGTTCGTCATGGCAATAAAGCGGGCCAAGTAATTCTGGCATAACAACATTACTGCTAGACGATAAGACTGCCATGAGAGGCTAACCTCAATCCCTCTTCGTCGAATGAAAGAGCAACAAAATGATGGTTATGAAGAAAGAATAGCAAGTGAAGTAAGAGACGAAGGAAACAGAATGAGGGAGAGAGAAGAAAAGAAGAGAAGAGTATGAAAGGCGGGAGAATAAAAGAGAAAGAGGGAAGGAAGATGCAGTCGGCGTTAGGCATTGCCGGCTGTGTTAAAAGGAAGAGAGAGAAAATACAGTTGGCACTAGGCTTCATTGATTGTGTTATACAAAGAAGAGGAGAGAAAAGATGCAATCGGTGCTAGACTACACCAATTGTGCCTGAAGAGGAGAGAGAAAATGCAATCGATGCTAGGCTTCACCGACTGTGTGGAGAAGAGAGAGAAAATGCAGTCAGCGTTAGGCTTTACCGACTGTCAAAAGAATAGAGAGAAAATGCAGTCGGCACTAAGCTTCACCGACTGTGGGGAGAAGAGAGCTAAAATGCAATCCACGCTAGGCTTCACCGATTGTGTCAAAAGAAGAGAGAGAAAACACAGTCGATACTAAGCTTCATCGACTATCAAAAGAAGAGAGAGAAAATGCAGTTGGTGCTAGGCTTCACCGACTGTGAGGAGAAGAGAAAGAAAATATAGGAGGCGTTAAGCTTCACCGACTGTGTCAGAAGAAGAGAGAGAAAACACGGTCGACACGAGGCTTCACGGACTGTCAGAAGAAGAGAGAAGGAGAGACCCAGCCGACGCTAGGCTTACACCGATTGTGATGGAACAGAAGCAAGAGAGAGAGATCGAGCTGGAGCTAGGCTTCCCCGACTATGACAGAAAATGAGAGAGAGAAATCCAATCGGTGTTAGACTTCGCAGACTTGCTTCAAAGAGGAGAGAGAGAAATCCAACTGACGCTAGACTTCACCGATTGGCTTCAAAAGAGAAGGAGACAAAGATGAGAAGAAGAGAGATAAAGAGAGTTATGAGAAACAAGGGAGGAGAGAGAAAGAGATAGAGACGAGATAGAGGGGAGGAGAGAGAAAGAGAAAGAGAGAGAAAGATGGGAGGAGAGAGAACGAGTGGAGGAGAGATAAAGAGAGAGAAGCGAGATAGGGGGAAGGAGAGAGAAAGAGGGAAGGAGAGAGAAAGTTACCTGCTCAAAGGGTACCGACCCTTTTCTTATCTCTCCTCTCTCTCTCCAAGACGTACTCAAGAACTTCAGCAAGAATGGAAATTTTATTGAATCAATGAAAAATGAACAAAAGGTCCTTATAATTTTTCTTTGCATGTTTATATAGAGTTGGGCTAAAACGTGGGATTACGCCAAAACACTAGCTAGAATTGAAGATAATTACAATTTAATTGAATTTAAAGAAATTCTAAAAATGGCTGCAAAAGGATTGTCTTGCCCCTACCTAACAATGTGTGAAATTTCAGAACAGTCCCTACTGTTCCTCTAAAACTTGCGATGTGGCTGACCCGGGGTCGTTTTGATGCCCTTTTGATCGAAAGATTATTGTTTTTCTTGTAGAGCTCGACATGACAATCATTTTGATACCAACTTTGAGCCACAGATCGTGTTTTTCAGCCACGATCACGAGACTTGAAATTTGCTTGAATCTTGGAAACTTCGGATCAATAGTGCGCTCGTTCCTTGATATTTTTTCGTCTTGAGTTTTTTATCGGAATCATTAAATTCGATGGCCAGAATATATAACAGCTTTGATGCCTTCGTGTTTCAAATCCAACAGTTCATCGTACGTAAGGTTCGAACCAGAGATAGCCTCGAATACCTATTCATATCTTCTTCTTTTCTTTTCACCTTCTATCTCATCTGTCTCTTTCTGGTCTCTCTTCTTTCTTTTACACTCTCATTTGATCAAGAAGGGTGGTGACTAGCCTTCAATGACAGTCCTGTCGTTTAGCTATAATGTTGTTGTGTTGGTCATAGTTACTTTGCCCACTTTATTACCACGACAGACAAGTCATTGTGTTTAGCTAATTTCTTTTGGTACAATCATCTAGTAGTAACTCTGTTGAGCAAGTCTGAGCTACTAAGCTTGTTTTACTAGCATTACAAGTCAATTACCTACTAGTCAGATCACTGTGTCGGTCTCACCACTTGATCAAATTATTCTCACCCCAATCTTCATCCTCTCATTCTTCTCATCTTTTGAATGTGCACGACTGTGTACGTTCACCTGAAGGAAAGGTGTGATCGCTTGACCCACCTATCTTGTAACATTTTCCAAATGTGTCTGATTGCAGAAATAGGAGAATACAAGCCATGGGAGGCGATTTCGAACCAGTTTTACGACTGGCGGGCTTTCTTTGTGATCTAAGAGGGCACCCATGCGAGCCAACCAGAGTAAGTCCCGAACCCATCTTAAATTCCTCTCTCATCGGTTGATCCACCTGCCCTTGGTTTTGAGCAGGGTTCTCGAGAGAGCGATCTCAAGTCCCGGGTTCCCCTGAAACCCAAGACATGTGCTGCCAGATCACCTAGATCTAGAGGAAAAGATCGAGGCACCTAACCAGCTTGGTGACTCCATTGGGACTTACTACCCCTTAGTCAAATCGTGCTTGTTTGACTAAGTTTCTCCTTTTATTTTTTGTATATTCACTTATGGCTTTCAGGTTCTGTAACCCATTCATCTGGATCGGGGATTTTCTTATCCCCGCATTCGCAAGTGTTCTCAAGGAACAAGTTCCTCGAACTACGTTCTCAATCCTCCTTTTGAGCAAAGACCCTGACTCTCTCTCCCAAGTCTTAACCTAGATTGGCATGAGGAGGGACCTAAAACTCCTTAACTCCCTATCTCCTAGCTCTGGTGGAACCTCCACGCAGGCCCCTTGAATCGGCAGCACTTCTATTGCCGCACACAGTACCCACCCTTCCTCCGGCAAGTCACTCGTTGGTCGTATTGTCGAGGTATGCCAGAAGGCTGCCCAGTCCTTTTCTGTAAAAGGAAAATGGTTCCCATTGCTTCTGTGGGTTGCAGCAAGGCTACCCCCCACATTCTTGTACCACCACGAGTCTCTATCCCTAGAGGCTTGACACATCGAGGCAGAGACCCTGGGGCCTCCACCACTCGCACACACCATAAGGCTTGTGGGTCATCCACTCTAGCCGCACCTCGGGACAACCCTTATGTTTCCTCGAGTCAGCATCGAGAATCAGACCTCCCAAAGCTGGTTTCCTGTACATGTTGCTCATGTTCATCCCACTGCTCAGGACAACGCCGTCATTGTGCCAACCCGAGTACACAGGAGGCGACCTTCTCGTCCTTCTACCTAGCGAACACAAGCACACCCCGTAAGGGGCAGGCTCCCACCTGTTCTCTTACAGACACCTGCTCGTAATTCTCGGCCTCCTAAGGCTAGACCACTTGCTCGAGCCAGGGCGACCCCCTGGTCACTTGTGATCCTTCTTCAAGGGGCGCACACACGTCGCCATCACATACAACCCCTCGCCCTCAACTCAGCCGTTCTCATGAGTACACCCTACTCATGCCTGCTCCTCCTCCTTCGAGCAAGCACTTCCAGCCTTGGTACTCCAAGACCTTCCCCAAGAGTGCCATTTTGAACCAGCCCTGTCATTTCGGTCGTGTCTCTGGAGCCTAAAAGAGAGGTCGGGGCAAAGACCAGATGGAAGATCAAGTCCTTCTTCTTCCCCGACCCTCATCCTTTTCCACACTTGATCGAGATAACCCTCTCTTGTGTAAGAAGAGTGGAACAACCGCAGTCCCAACCACAGTTCTGGCACGAGGTCCATCAAAAACTCAAAGCTAAACGCGATAGGGGTCTGTGAATTCTGACCAAGGAAGTGACTAAGGCGGTCGAGGCAACCAGCTCTGATGACCCTCTTCGCTTGAATCCCTTCTACCCTCTTCAGATGACAAAGCCTGAAGAAGAAGTCCATGAGCCTTGCACTGTGGTGAATGTTGTAGAAAATGACTCAGCCACTCAGCAGCCGCGGTCCCATGACAGTCGAGAACCGGTCGTCACGCGATTAGTATACAAGAGTCGAGTCCAGTCAAGGCATGCTGACACCCTGCTGATTGATTTTCTGCGTACGACTCGTCAAGTTCGTAAGCCCTCAACTGTACTTAAGGCTAACCTCCCGGGAGAAACAGTCAGCGTAATGGTTATAAACGAACCTGACTTGCAGGAAGACCGCATGAACAAATTCGAAGATATGGCGCACGCGATGATAGAGAAGATTGATCGTATAGACACCGTACGACAATCAGCTAATCATGAGGTCAGTTACCATCACTCAGATGGAGCACCTCCAAGGCAGTCCCTTACCTCTGCCTCCCAGAACAATTTTGTTCCTCACCCCATCTCACAGGCAAACATTGATGCTATGGTAAACCATAGCTTAAAGAACAGACAAATTCAGGGGATACAGTGTGTAATGCCTTATCAAAGGCCGTACCCTTTATACATTGACCAGGATCCATTTCCCTCAGATTGCAAGAAAGGGAAGTTTCCCCTATTCAATGGAACCACCTCCCTGAATCAGCATATATCTCACTTCTAAGCAACGTGTCAAGAAACAGCAGTTGATGGGAGACTCCTTCTCCGTCATTTTGTTGAAACCCTTGACAGCTCAGCTTTTCAGTGGTATGCTCAACTTCCCCCAAACTCAGTGGACACTAGGGAAGAAATGGAGAAGTTGTTCTACTAGCATTTCTATGATATCGAGAGAGAAGTTCAAATCATCAAGCTTCTCAGCCTAACCCAAGATCCCGATCAGCCTGTGGACCAGTTCATATCAAGGTGGAGAAATTTAGTTGTTCGCCATCCCAATCCGATCCCTAAGAAGGAAGCAGTTCAAACTTTTGTGTGGAACATGCAACCTGAGATTGCTCTACATGTTAAGGCCTCCAATTCGACTTCCATGTCAGAACTAATCTCTAAATCAGTCCACATAAAAAGCCTTTCAAGCCACAACGGCAGGTCATGACAACAGTCTGCACACCCAGGGAACAACTTGGGCAATGGTAGCTCTCGGACTAACATTCGGGGAACCCAACAAAAAAGAGCAATAAGTGCAGCTGTCACAGTCACTGATCCAAAGAAGGCTCCCTCCCAAACTTCGAACCTCTTTAAAGGGGTGAGCGTAACAAAGTCAACGCCTTAGGCAGGCAAGCAACAACAGTCGCACAACCGAGTACCCCCACCTACGAATCTTAATCAGGATGACTATTGGGCCAGGCATGGGAATAAGGTCTACCTCTTTGAGAAGGAATGGGTCCCTGCGCTATTTTGATTATTATTGGAACAAAACATGATCGAGCTTTCAGAGACCAAGTTCCCTTAGCAAGCTGGGCTTGATACTCAGGTGAATTACTGTGCTTATCATCGAGGGATCAATCACCCCATAGATGACTTCTTCACGGTAAAGGATATCATCGAGGTCCTGATTCAGAAGGGTCAAATCGAGCTTGAGGACATAAAGAATGCATTCGGGGTAGTAGAATTCTCCCATGCAATAACCGTCCAAGAAGAAGACGAAGCCCCTGGTATCCTTCACACCTTTTTTGTTATAATGCTTCACGAAGACCTAATTACACCAAAACTGGCAAGACAGTGCCGATGCCTTGCCCAGGGAACTGAACACTGTTGGTGCCCATACCACCATATATGGGGCCACTACCTGTGGGAATGCACTAGTTCTCATAATATACTCATAAAGAAAATATGGGAATGTCGGGAGTCTTACAACATCCATGTAAGTACTCCCCAAACCATTTCCCCACTGGTACAAGAGGTTTTCCTGACATAAGACACGTGTAATAATGATTCAGAGCATACTAAACCCTTGGCTTCCCAGCCATGGATAGTCCACCATGGGCGAAGTAGACTCGAGTCTTTAAGTCGAGAAGCAATTCGTCAAGCTAGGGTTGTTCACGAGCCTAGTGAGACGAATCAATCACCACCACAGAAAACCAAAAGGAGACGGGCACCAAGGGCTGCTCGCTGGAGAAACAAGATGGCTCAACTGCTAGTCGAGCAGGAATTTCTCAGGCCTCTTCCCCAACTGCCAGCCTTGCTGGATTTAATCCCTAGCATGATCCTCCTTCCTTCCTTTCAAGAGGACATCCCCGAGTCATCTTCTCCTCAAAGCATGTCCAATGAGAATGACGATGTTAAAAGCACTCCCCAACAGTTTAAACAGGGGAAAGACCTTAAAGATTCCATGCACATGTCCAACCCCAGTGATGACGTAAAAAGCTGCCCAGATCGGTCCGATGAGGGGAACAACCTTAAAAGTACCCCACTTTTTGACCCTTATCCTTCTTCTTCTACTACTTCTCATCTTTCTTCTCCTTTGTCTCCTGCACGTACAACCTTTAAATGTCCAGACTTCGAGGTGCTTGATGGAGAACTTGAAGGATCCAACATAAGCAGAACGCAACATAAGTAGTTGAAAAAGACCTTGGCTCAAGCAGCTGGATTCTTAACAATTTCTGATGTCTTGGTAGCTAAAGCTAAAGCAAAGTCACCTTATTTAAAGAAGCACAAAAAGTCAAAGCCAAAGAAACCCCAGTGGCCCCTTGAGCCCTAGTTTGAGTAGAGACTGAAGGAATCGAGGGGGCAGAGATTTTATTCTCAAGAGGCTTGTCCTATGGTGCAAATCTCAAGAGCATCACCCATCACGGGGCAAATGATCCTCTGATCGAGGAAGGCACTGCAACCTCCACCGCAGAAGTTAGACACTTTGAAGTTTCCTAGTTCACACTTCACCCTAATCCAAATATCAATTTGCCTATCGTCCAACTCCCTGGGCTGCTTCCTAATCCAAATACCTCAAACAATCCACCTATTCTCCAATTTCCTGGGATACCTCTTACCCAATCGCTTCCAAAACCTCAAACCTCCATCACCCAGACCAAGCCCGCTGTGCACTCAATTCAGCTAGTAGATAAAAATAAACCTCTTCCAAGCCTACTCCTCAATCTAGCATACCACCCAAACCAGTGGCAGGACTAGGAGCACAAAGCCTTGATCAAGAAAAGGTGAAATATTACATGAAAGGGCATCAGAGGAAGCATCCAACTCTTCTCAGTATCTACGATGCCCTCATGCTCTCAAATGATTACTGGATGGCTTTAGTTCAGGATCTCTTTAACCCAGAAGTGTATGAGACCAAAGTAGAACCCATTGAGGTGGACCCGGAGATTTTAGGAGGATGTATACCAATCACCTTTTCAGAGGACGATCTGCAATTGAGAGAAAAGTTTCACAATCGCCCTCTCCTTGTGACTGGCGAATTACATGCATGCCCCATTAACCGAATTATGTTGGATGGAGGGTCGGCAGTCAGCCTTATCTCGAGTAGGATCCTTACTCCATTGGGATTAGGGTCCGAAGATCTTACTCTGACCCATGTCACAGTTCAAGGGTTCAACCAGTCAAGAGAGAAGCCAACTAACACAGTACACCTTCGTTTTAAGATCGGTGTGCTGAACGATTACCCTCAGTTTCATGTAATCGACAACGACACTCCTTACTACATTCTCCTCGGTCGGCCATGGCTCCATGACCAGGGAGTGGTTCCATTGACATTACACCAGTGCTTCAAGCATAGCTAAGATGGGAGACAGCATATGGTCTATGCTGACAAAATACCCTTTCCTGTAGCTAAAACTCACTACACTGATGCTAAGTATTACTTCACAGATCTGGTGTCGTCTCAGAAGCTGAAAGATGGGGGATCACAAGTCTACAATGAAGACAGCATCTTCGCCTCATGAAGATGTTGAGGATGTGGGGAGACATTGGTAAAAATGTTCAAAGAGAAAGAAAGGCAAGGAAAAATTCTTCCTCTAACTTGTATTCATTATAGCATCCCCACAATCATCCCTAAAGGAACTCCGTCTTCATTTGAAGAGAAGTCCTCGCCCTCTGCCCCCAGTTATGAGCCGCCTTGGCAAGAAGATGAGCCAGAGATAATTCTTGAGGTTGAGCAAGTCATGGGGATAGAATTCCTAGCTTCAAAGATCACCTATACGTTGGACGATCAAAAAGTCCTGCATATCCTTATTGCACTCTTGAAAGCAAAAGTGGAGCACCAACCGCCGCGAAAGATTTTCAAAATCCGGTTGCTATAAGCATTGAGGATGCTCTTAGTCCCACAACAGGGTTAGTACATATCAGTGACTAGCCACATGTTCTGCACCTCTCTGGTTTCACAAGAGGAAGATAGTTTGAGAAAGGACAGTCTTCTTCCCCTGAAGGGCAGCATCCCCTAGTGGAGTTAAGAAGCGAGGTTCGCAGTCTCCAAAGCCAATTGAAGGTTATGCATAATGCTACAAAACATCTCAAGGAGTTCGTACCTTAGACCAAAAGCTATGATGGGTTTGAAGTGAATGAACCACTAGTGGAGGCCAAAGTCGCTCCTGATTGGACTATCTATAGTGAGCAGGCTTAGCCAATGATGAGGAAAATGAATTATAAGTTCGTGGTCAATCAAACTTTAAGAGAAGTAAAAGCAATGACTCCCCATTTTGAAGTTATTAAAGCTACAGCAGCCCGTCATGGGACTAAACAAGGCCTAGGGTATTAGCCCCTTGAGACAATAAATATGTCGAGAGGCGTTTAAAACCCAAAGAGAGCAAATTGGTAAGAGGTGAATAAAATCATGCAGCAATGTCAGTCAGAGGAGAAAAATAAGCATTTTATTCATGAGTTCACACTTTTTATAAGTAGTGGCAAAAGAAAATATATTTTCAAAAATGATCAATGATCTTATTGATCTCTGCTCTACATGTTGCAATAGAAACCTTGGCGTCCTAGACACGTTCCTTCAATTCAGTCACCATTTGAGTCTCTTCCTCCATCACCACAGCTTCAGACTCAATGGTACGAGTGATTCGAATAAATCCGCAATCAAAGAGGCCTCCATGGCACTTCTCTTAATCATCTCCTTCTCAAGCTCAGAGAATTCCTGCCTTAATAGTCACATCTCTTCTCTTATTTCGATCATCCTCTTGAAGTAAGCGTTTGCCTCCCTCTTGAAATCCAGCTGACGGCCAGTCATAGTGGCCTTCTTCTCAGTATAGGAATCTATCTCCTTATGAAAACACATGATTGACTCCTTCAAGGAGGCTAGCCTACTGGTCTCCACCTCATGATGCAGTACTCTTGACCGCCAGCCCTCCAACTCATTTAAGGTTGCATCAAAATGGGAAAGGAATTTTGGAGCACACTCAACAACAGTGGTCACGGCATCAAATTCCCGAAGTTTGGCCAAAGCCTCGCACAACTCATTGAAAGGCAGCTCCCTTAAACCCTGAAGGCCTACACAAAGCATGCCTGCAATCATATTAGAAACCCCGCTAAAAATGGGCCTAGATGATGCTACTGGGATCACTACTGTTGGAGAGATTTCGACTTCAAGGACTGGGCTTACGGAAGTAATAGCCATTTATGTCACCTGCTTTTTTGAAATGATGACAAGCTCCAGAGCCTCGTGCACCTCAGACCCAGAGGTAGCCCCAGCCCCGACCTGCCTGGATTCTTCGATATAGGCCACGTCGCCTTCTCCCGCGCATATTGAGGCCTCCACTTCTGTCCCAGCAGGCTCCAAGAAAGCCTCCTCCACTTGTTTCTCACCCTCCTGAACTGCAATGTTAGCATTGGCAAGTTCAGAAACTGCCTCTTCTCTTTGGCCTTCGCTAATCGCCGATCCAGCCCAGCCATGGTTCCTTCCATCTGGCTTCCGCCCTCAACAACTAGAACCTCGGCTACAAAAAGCTCAACCCCGTCATCTTCACGATCTGTACACTCGGGGGCAGCAGCCTCTTGATACTCAAGGACATCACTAACCATAGGCCCTTCCTCTTGAATCACCATCACTGCCTTAGTCGAGGCACTAACCCCTCAAGAACAAAGGCCACATAATTATCAGATTCCCTTCCTAGAGCAATCTCCCCAGGGCCTTCAGCCTCGTTGGTCTCCATGCGAGCTGGATTTGACTCATTCCCGGTCAAAAACAATAACAACAGGTTCGAAAGGACCATAGTCGCTCACCTCAGTCTCTGAAGAAGAAGAAGACAATTCAAGAGAGACAAAAGATGGTGGAGAAAGCAAAGAAGGTGACATTGGGGGAGTTGCTAAATGATCATAGGAGGAAGAGCTACCTTATGGTTCCGAGATCAAAGAAATTTTTGCAGCCCTACATCTTCTACTACGCCCACTAACTTGACCCGGTGCACGAGTATCGGTAGGGGTAGAGCATTTCCTTTTCTTTCCCCCTGCTGAAGGAGGAGTTGTTGCTGTAAAACTTCCTCCTTGAGAAGGGCCTTCAGCCAGCCTACTAGGAGGAGCGCTTCCGATCAGTGCGTTTAAGTCCTAAATGTGATGCCCCTCGTGACCTAGGACCTTTCACCCCTCACTGCATTCGAAGATGGAACTGAGCTTGTCAAAAATGCTCCCAGTTTTGTTCTTCATGGCCAAGAATTGTGGCAAAGTATCATCGGCTTCTATCTCTCGAGAAATTCCAAGAGCCCCCTAGTTCAAAGGATATCCCAAGACCAAAACCTCGCCAGGAGCAGGAGTATCCATCGTCCTTCCCTGTCTGGTCTCCTGGTTCCAGTTACCGTGCTCCCCTTTTCAAGGGTCATCTTCATCCCAGTATCTCTTGCTGGTGATCCTCCACCAGTTTGCATATGCCTAAGTCACCCTGACCCTTCTGCCAAAGTGAGGTATCACATACTTGCTTATCTCTTTCATCTGTAGACACGTGGACCAAGCGGTTCATATGTGTCCTGGCAACCAGCATTCATAAAGAGTCCCAAGCTCTTCCATTTTCATCATGTTTACCTTGCCCCAGTGCTTTTCGAAAAACACAGAGAAGGGGCAGCTTTGATCATGACTATGCTGGCTGGTGAAGCGATGAGGGAAATACCCTTCCAATCTGGCATTGTGAGGCCGATAGGGTAAAACTCCCCATCTAATGCTCAGGATGAACATGAGCTCCTTAATAATAGTAGGAGCACCATCCAACTCCTTCCCCAATTAATCAATGACAGCACGATCAATGAATTTTCCAACTAGAATTGGGACCCACCGCATATTCAAGGAGTCATTCCCAAATAAATCCCAAGCTTCCTCTGAGCAATGAAAGATAGCCATTTGGCCAACAATCGTCATCAAGAAAAGCCACAATTATCTCCCGAGCTTTAGCTCCTGACACAAGTGGCAGGAAAATAGGCCCCTAGCCACCCATATACATAATGGATGGGGAAAGGAGTCTTAAAGTCCCCAAGGAACTCTTCTCCTCTGAAAACGCCATTCCCTCCCTTCTTGCCTTTGTAAGCCTTTCTACGATAGATGGCCCCTATTCCGTGGTATATATTGTACAGGACTGGTTGAGCAAGGGCATATTCATGCCCTCTTACTATATCACATGCTACATAAAAGGTTCCTGAATGAATGTCATCTGCCTCTCCAGGGAGCACAAATTTGCATAAAAATAAGGCCAAATATGCGACCAACAAGATACGATTGTCAGTGGTCTTAAGTTGATACATGGGAGGTCTCTCCTTTATGATTGCTTTCCCTTTCCCTCTTAGAGTACCCCGACTACCTTCAGGATAGTCCTTGTAAAAGAATTTCACCCATTCGATGAAAGTTACACGACAATTACTAGACTGGGCATGGAGCAATTAGTAGACCTCGAAAACCTTTCAAAGACTAGCTAGCGGCTCTTCCCTCCCCAAGCTCTCACCACTAAAAATGACAGATTTTTGGGGGACGATCGTCCCAGCAGATGGAGGTCCATTGTCGTATGAGTTTCTCCCTTCTCCTTGTCTCATTGTCATCTGCATCTCTCTTCCTCTTCCTTCTCTCTCTTACTCCTCTCTTTTTCTCTATTCTTTCTTCCTCCTCTCTCTTACTGCTCTCTATTTATGTATCCTTTCTTCCTCCTTCTCATTCTTTCTCCCTTATCCTCTCTCATGCTCTTCTTTCTTCTTTATCTTTCCTCTTATTCTTATTCATATCTTCTTCTTTTCTTATTGTCTTCTATCTCATCTCACTCTTTCTGATCTCTCTTCATTCTTTTACTCTCTTGTTTGATCAAGAAGGGTTGAAACTAGCCTTCAATGGTAGTCATGTCTGTTGGAAAATATTTTTCATCATCATGGGGCCCCGCTCAATAAAAGCCTAGCAAACAGTGAAAATCCCAACAATCTCAGAATAGCCCTGAAACGTATCATGGTCTTCATGAGGTCTCTCAAACGTCTCCTGTAAAGTTTCATCACATTCCAACACATCTAAGGCAGTGTAGACTGAGAAGCAGTTCCAGCAAAATCGATCTATAGCACCTTAAAATGGGCCCTATAACTAGAGCTACATTCTCGATATTTTAATTTGCTGTGGGATCATTGCCATTGGATCCAGTACGGTTGAAAACCACCATGGGTCAAATTTCAGCTCGAACAGACATTCCAAGAAGAAGTTATAGGTAAAAGAGGGGAACATGAAGAGTCGCACGCTATTCGCATGCCGCGACCCTGCAACTCTACACCATTGAAGGGACAATCACGAGAAGTGACTTTTGATGCTCATGTCTCACCCATCTCAAGTTGGATCAGGCTCAAATTGGTGAGAATATTCGTCGCATGAAGACAATCGATTCGATGTGTGGCACGTCCCGTGACGATACCCGAGCACAAAGAAAAGCTAGAAAGAATTTGCGGATCCGTGAAGAAAGTGCAAAAAATTCAGCAGCGTCGTGCCTCGCTCGAGCAGCAGAATCAGGCCGCTCGTCAGCCCGATCGATGCTAGACCATTTCCGTCGTGTGCGTAAGGTCTCGGGCCATCTCTGAATTAAACCCCGTACATGATGAACGATCGGATTCCACACACGAAATCATCGAAAGACATCGAGGAACAAGCACACTATCGATCCGAAGTTTCAAGATCCATTCAAATTTCAAGTCACATGATCGTGTACTAAAAACACGATCCATTGCTCAAAGTTGGTATTAAATCAATCGTCAAGTCGAGCCCTACAAGAAAACAATCATCTTTCAATCAACCAGGTATAGGAACGACTCTAGATCATCCATGATAAATCATGCACGTTCTTGGGCAACACAGGGACTGTTATGAAATTTTACAAATTGTTAGGAAGGGGCAAATTGTCATTTTTTACCCTATTTTCTAATTTCTTTTAAATCATTTTAATCTTAATTTTCAGCAACATTTTTTGGGCAAATTCTATATATACGTACTATCATTGTACTCACCACAAGGCTCAACTTTTCACGAAAGAGAGAATTTTTACTTAATACAGTTTCTCTTTCTTCTCATTGTTGGTCACATTTGAGAGAGAGAGAGTAAGGTGAGAGAAACTTTTGGACCGGTAGCCCTAGGTTCGAGGTAAATCTTCCCTCTCTCCTTTTCTTTTCTTCCTCTCTATCTTCTCTTCTCTCTTCTCTCTTCTCATCTCTCTTCTTCTTCCCCTCTGCCTGAGTTTTCCTTAAAGGCCATGCACGGCAGTGGCAATGGCAGTGCATGCCTCTTCGGTGATTTTACAAGTCGCGCATGGTGATGATAGCGCCATGCTCGAGCTTTCCTCCCCCTCTATCTTCGTCTCTACTTCCCTGTGCGACTTGCAGACGACACTGCTCATCGTCGTCTACGGACGCATCTTCAACGTCTCAGCAAGGAACATGAGCAGTGAAGCCTATTGCCGTCTGTAGGGGCTTCACCTTGATGCGAGACTATTGTAAGCGGTGATGTCCATCACCGTCTGCAAAGGGGTGCGGCAATACCTAATGCCGTGTGCAAGCTCTTTCCGTGCCTCTCTGTGCCCGTCGCTGTGCACCTCACGGGAAGTTATCGCCATGCGCCTCGTCAGGAATCATCGTCTTTCGCAAGGGACGTGTTGCTTCCTCACATTGCCAGTGGTGATGCTCATTGCCGTCCATGGGCAACCTCTCATATTCCATGACTAGCGTCGTGTGCCTCACGGGAAGCTATCATCATGAGCCTCACTAGAAGCCATCACCGCCCACAAGGGATGAGACGTCTTCTCATGATGCCAATGGCAATACCCATTGACATCTGTGTCATTCCCCTTCCGCCGTCTCACTCTCTCTCTCTTCGTCCCCTTTTTGTCTCCTCATTCGTTTCTCCCCTTACTTGATTGAGGGTAGACTTAGCCTAGCGTCGCTATATTGGTCGGTTTAGAGTAGTTTTGACGTCGAGCTGGTCTTGAAAACCATGCCCGTCTTGCTACCACTTCGAGTCGATAGCTTTCCAGCCATCATGCTAGTCTCGCCCCTTTGTCAAGTTTTCTTCTCCTTTCTCTCTTTATTGGAAGCCTTCCATTTCATCACTCCCTCATATGAGCATGCGATGCCCTAAGACAAGGGTGGGGCTCTTCGACCCACTTGTCTCGTCAATTAACCACAAAAGTATTGTGCAGAAAACAAGAGGATTTCAGATCAAGAGAGGCTATTCCGAACCATTTAAAGCAGCTAGGGGGCTTTCTTCGTGATCTAAGAGGGCACCAACGCGAGCTAGCCCAAGTAAGTCCCGAACCCACCTTAAATTCCTCTCTCATTTATTGGTACACCTGCCCTTGCTCTTGAGCAAGGTTTCGAGAGAGCAATCTCAAATCTCGAGTTCATTAAAAGCTCGGGATACGTGTCGTAAGATCACCTAGATTTGGAAGGCGAGATCGAGGCACCCAACCAACTTAGTGTCTCCATTAAGGACTTACTACCCCTTAGTCAGTTCGCTCTTGTTTGACCGGTATCCTCTGCATTAATTTCTATGACACCTGGGTTGTTCAACCCATTCATTTGAGTCAGGGACATCCTTATCCCCGCACTGTGGCTATCCCAGGGAAGCAAACTGCTCAAGATTCCTTCCCTACTCTCCTTCTGAGTTAGGACTTACGGTCCAGCTCCCAGGTTCTTGCCTGGGTTAGCATGAGAGGGGACTTAAGAGTCCCTGACTCCCCGCTTCCTCTCCCTAGTGAACCCTCCACCAAGGCCCCTTGCATCAGTGGCACGTCTGCTACCGCACACAATAGGCACTCTGCTACTAGCAAGTCTCTTGTCGATCATATTGCTGAGGCACAGCGGAAAGCTACCCTAACCGTTCGCGGGAGGCAAGCAAGTTTTCGTCACTTGTGACGTTCGCCGCAAGGCAACCCCCTATGCTCTTTCACCTCTCTTAACCTCTAAACTTAGAGGCTCGACACACCAAGGCAGAGACCCTGCAGCCTCCACCTCTTTCACACGCTCAAGGGCTCGTGGTCCATCCACTCTAGCCACATCTCGCGACAACCCTCACATTGCCTTGAGCTCGCATTAAGGGCTAGGCCATCTTGGGTCGAACCTTGCGTGCGCCATGCGTTCGCTTTCCACAGCTCGAGGCAGTGCTAGCTCTATGCCACCTCAAGCACACGAGGGTCGACCGCTTCGTCCTCCCTCCCAGCACACATGGCCCCACTCTGTGAGTGATGAGCTTTAGCCTTGTCCCTCACAAACACAAGCTCGTGGGTCTCGACCACCCAAGGTTGAACCAATTTACCGAGCTCAGGTTGACCCTCAAGTCACCCGGACGGCTAACCCTAAAGGTGCACACACACCGCTTTCGCAGGTTCCTCCCCGGTCTAGACTCAGGCAAACTCATGAACGAGCTACTTCCTCCGTCGCTCGCCTGACACCAGTCAAGCACCTCGAGCCCTGGTACTCAAAGGTCTTCCCTAAGAGTACCATCTTGATCCAGCCTTAGGTCATCCATGCACATAGGCCCCACAATGGAACTCAGGGCAACAGCTTGATGTCAGACAGAGGACTCCAACCTCCAAGGCAGAAACCAGGCTGCCTTTCCCCACTACCTGCTCCAACTCATAGACATGGCCCTTACGTGTTAAAAGACAACGGGGCAAACCACGTCTCAAGCTAAGTTCTTCAACAACCATCTCAGGATTAAGCAGAAGAGAGGTCTTCAAATCCTGATCAAAGCCTCCAAGGCAGTCGAGGTCACCACCCTTGATAACCTCCTTCCTTGTAACCCCTTTTTCCCACTTCAAACTCCAAAATCAGAGCGAATCCAAGAGTATTGTTGGGTCATCATTGCGCAGATGCCACAGTCTAAAGATCGTCGAGAACTGGTCCTCACAAGATCTGCATACAAGGCTCGCGTCCAGTCGAGGCAAGCTGAGCCCCTCCAGACTAACTTACCACCCATGACTCGCTGACCTCGGCAGTCTGCTCCTCCTCTTGGCTATGACCTTCCATAATAGACGGTCAATGCCATGGTGATCAATGACCCGAACGAAGCCCAGGAAGACAGAATGACCAGGTTCGAGGTAATTAGGCAATCCGTCCTTGAAAAGATGGAACACCTAGAAGCCTTCAGGCCCAATTCCTCTCACAATGAGAATGATTCCCCAATCAGTGAGGACACAATTCTTAGGAAAACTCCCCCACCAATCTCCCAAGACAGTTTTGCCTCCCGTGGGGTCTCCCAAACCGACATAGATGCTATGGTGGCCCATAGCCTCAAGAACAAGGTCCCAGGCATGCAAGAGACACTGCTCTACCAGAAGCCATATCCTTCGTACATTGACCAAGTACCCTTCCCTCCGAACTATCGAAAGGGGAAACTTCCCTTATTCAACGGTACTACATCTCCACACCAGCATACTACTCACTTCTAGGTGGCTTGTCGAGAGATGGCAACTGACAGACGACTCCTCCTCTGCCAGTTCATCAAGACTCTTGAAGGGCCATCCTTCCAGTGGTATGCTCGGCTGCCTCCCAACTCAGTACACATGTGGCAAGAGATGGAGCAGTTGTTTTATCAACGCTTCTACGAAGTCCAGAGGAACGTGAAGACCATTGAACTCCTCACCCTGATGCAAGATCCTAGCGAGCTGGTTGACAATTTCATCACCTAATGGAGAGAGTTAGCAACCTTCCACGCCACTCTCATGACAAAGAAGGAAGAAGTCAAGACCTGTATACGGAACATGCTTCTTGAGATCTCCCTAAATGTCGAGGCAAGCAATAGTCCTACAATCAGGTCCCACCTCTTAAAAATTCTAAACAAAATGACTTTTGAATCCAACACTAGAATAAAGTTTACCCCTTCCACAAGGAGTGGACTCCTGTGCTGCTTCGACTGCTGCTCGATCAAAACATGATCCAGCTGCCGGAGGCCAATATTGAAGAGTAGGCTGGGCAGGAGACAAATGAGAAGTATTGCGCTTGTCATAGGAGAGTAGGCCACCCTCTTACGACTACTATAAGCTGAACGACACTATCAAAGTCCTTATCAACAAGGGTCAAATAAAGCTCGAAGAGTTGAAGAAAGCATTCGGGGCAACTGAGGCTTCTCACATAGTCATGATCCAAGAGGGTGATGAGGCACCCGCTATTCTCAGTACATTTTTCTCTATAATGGTTGAAGAAGGGCTCATCACTCCCATGCTAACAAGGCAGCCCAAGTTCCTCCCTCCAGGTATCGAGAACCTCTGGTATGAATATCACCATATACGAGGTCATGATGTCAGCTAATGCACTGGCTTCCATAAGATTCTAGTAGAGAAGATGCACTAGTGTCAGGAAGTTCAAGGCAACCCAAGAGGATGCCCTCAAGTCCTTCTTTTGCCTGTGCAAGAAGACCTCTCGATGCAAGACCGGGGAAACGCCGCGCAAGACCCTCTACAAGCCCTCTTCGAGGCCATGCTCTGACAGGTCTTGTCACTCCCAAGCCCACCAAGCAGCGGAGGCGTCTTGCTCAAGGCACGGAAAAGCAATGGTGCCCATATCACCAAGTATGGGGCCACGAACTCAATAAGTGCTCTGGGTTAAAAGCTATAGTCGTGGAGAAAGTCCAGCAAGGCCACATCTTTTGTGCAGTTCTCTCAGAACGTGTAACAATCCTAAAATTTCAAAAAAAAAAAAAAAGAAAAAAAAAGAAAAAAAGAGAAAAGATGCTTTTAAATAGGTGATGGTCTGTTTGAGTATGATGGTCCTTGAGGACCATCACTATTTTCAAAAGTTTTTACTTAGTTTAAACTTTTGCCTGCTGCTTTTGCCTGCTTTTGCTTGCTGCTGCTTTTTCCTGCTACTGCTTGCTGCTTGCCACGTCCTTTAGTGGACATGGTTTTCGTATGTTAAAAGCAGACTCTTAACGCGACACCTCAGGTATGAGGTAGAGCGTCATAAAATAATATAATAATACATTATAAGAATTTAAATAGGGGAGGTGAGCACTCCCACCCTAAAAAAAATTTTGAGATCTCTCTCTCTCTCTGGTCGAAACATAGTAAACTCCTCTCTCGAACCAAATTTTTTATCGGAAGCTCCCTCTCAAATATTTGTGAGTAAGTGACATCGTCTTCCTGAAAAATAGTCTGTTTTTAATAAATAGTGATATTTCTGTCCAGGATCTTTATTTTATAAGTTTTGTGTGTAATTGACCCCATTGTCTCGAAAAATAATCCATTCTTTTTAAAAATGAAATGAAATAATTATTTCTGCTTATTATCATGAATTTTAGGCACGATAAATTTTATGCGCACGTGACCTCATTATCTTGAAAAATAATCTTTTTAATAAAAATTGTGATATTTTATCTATGTTAGAAATTTTGAATGCTGTAAATTAGAAAAATAAATTTATTTATTTTTCTTGTTTATTGTTAGAAATAAATGTGATATTTCTGCTTTTAGTAAAATTGTGATATTTCTTTCTACTGTTCTGAATATTTAGACATTGTAAAATTCATGTGCAAATGACTGCCTTATTATTTAAAAAAATTGACGTTTTTGCAATTGATTATAGTACTGTTGTGAACTGTTTAATTGTGGATTGATATCCCATAAATTGTGATAATTCCGTATTCTTGAATTTTTATAAGAGTTTTTCTATACATATTAAATTGGCAATTTTGCTAGAATGCCTTTACAAACTGCTACCTTTCTAAATTTGAGCCCAAAATATTTGATTGGTTATTTTTGAAATGTTATAGAGAGTGACTGTTATTAATGGTTTAAGTGAAATTCATATTATTGATTTCAGTGATATGTTGAGTACATGATATTGCTGCTTTCGAATGTTTAAAAAGATTTAGAAATAATTTAAGTATGCAAGTGGACTCATCCGGTTCGCCGGTGAGGTATAAGTGGACCTATCTGGGACGCCGGTAGGGATTAAGTGGACTCATCCAGTACGGTGAGGTATAAGTGGACCTGCAAGGATTAAGTGGACCTATCTGGGACGTCGATAGGGATTAAGTGGACCCATTAGGACGTTGATGGGGTATATAGGTGACCTACTTGGGATGCCAGTAGGGTATTTTGTGAAATCC
>NW_006498062.1:3759447-3797192 GCF_000471905.2 Amborella trichopoda | reverse complement strand
TGTATATATGTTTTGTCTGTCACATCTCAGGAATAACAGTACTGTAAATTCTTGGGGTGTGACAGAACGCATCCTGACAGTTGCGCCTGTTCAAACGGAAGTCACACTACAAGCCCCTCATGAGCATACACTGGACTCTTCAGAGCCCACGACCTCTCAGCTCTGTGAAATCTACCATGGGGGAAGTACACTCAAGTCCCTGAAGCATGAGGCAGTCCATCAAGCTAGGACTACTCATCAGCCAGAGAGGGCAGTCCGAGCACCCCCTCATGGATCTAGAAGGAGATGGCGAGCGCCTAGGTCAGCCTGCCGAAGGATCCAATCCCTCAGCCACCAATCGAGGAAGAATTCCTTAGGCCTAATCAAGCGGACATCCCTGAGTCACCAGCAGCTCGAGATTCCTCCAATATGGGTGATGACACTACAAGCACCCCACAACGGTCAAAGCCAGTGTAAGACCTAAAATACCCCCTGCAAATGTCCAATTCTAGCGACGATGTAAAAAGCTGCCTGGAACGTTCTATCTCTTCTTCTCCTCTCTCCTCCTCTATTTTCTCCACAGGTGCAGCTCGGTACCCAAACTTCGACACTCTAAATAGAGAGCTTGGAGACACCAGCCTCACCTAGCCGCAGCAAGAGTGCCTCAAAGAGATGTTGGCCTAGGTGGTTGGATTCTCGACAGCCATTGACGCCCTATCAACCCGAGCCAAATCCGAGTTATCTGCAGACTCCTGTTCCAAAGGGGCCTCCCACATGGTGCAGATCTTGGAAGTACCAGCTAGCACGGGGCAAATGGGTCTAAGATCAGGAAAGAAGCTACAACCCACACCTCAAAAGCTCAAGGCCCTCAAGTTTCTGGATCCTTTGCTTTCCCTTAAAACTCAACCTCGAACCTCTACATCCCTAATACAAGCCTCCATTACTTCCCCATCAACCCAGACCGCACTGACCGAGTGACAAAGTCAGCCAGTGCCACAAACCAAAACCCAACCAAAGCCTGTTCCTAATCCTACCCTACCCCCTACACGAGTGACTGGATCAGGAACATAGAAGATTAATGAGGATAAAGTGAAATATGAAGTAATTAGACACTTGGGAAATCTTCCAGCCCTTTTAAGTATTTATGATGCCCTCCTGCTGTTTAGAGACTATCGTATGGCCCTGGTGCAAGTCCTTTCTAACCCAGAGGTAAACGAGACTGAAGTGGAACCTATTGAGGTTGACTTGACCATCCTGAGTGGGTGCTTGGCAATCTCCTTTCCTGAAGACAACCTTCAGTTCATCTTCAGAAAAGGAGACAAATTCCACAATCGCTCCGTCTTCGTGAACGATGAACTACATGCCTACCCTGTCAATAGGATCATGCTAGATGAAGGGTCAGCAGTCAACCTAATCCTAAGAAGGATCCTCACCCGATTGGGATTAGGGTCTGACAAGCTCACTCCTACCCACATCACCTTGCAAGGTTTCAACCAATGAGGAGAGAAGCCAGCTGGCACAGTGCACCTTCATCTCAAGATCGGTGACCTCAATGATTATGCTCAATTCCACGTAATCGACACCGATACCTCCTAGAACATCCTTTTTGATCGCCCTTAGCTTCATGATCAGGGGGTGGCTCCTTCCACGCTCCACCACTGCTTCAAATACAGTCGAGATGGGAGATAACACACGATCTATGCTGATAAAAGACCATTCACTGTACCTGAGACTCACTATGTCGAAGCCAAGTACTATTTCACAGACCCTCGAGCGTCAGAAAAGTCAAAGGATGATGAATTGGAAGCCTGTGAGAAAGACAAGACCCTTGTCCCATGATGGCATTGAAGATCTGGGGAAAATGATCACAGACACGTTCAAAGAGGAGGAAAGATAAGACAAGGTCCTCCCTTTGACTTCAATCTACCCAAGTATACCTTGCCACCTCTCTAAGGTCATGATATCCTCTCTTAAAGACGAACCTTCCCCCTCTACTTCTAATTCGATGTAGTAAATCAGTGAGCTAGAGTCAACTCCTGAGCTTGAGGAAGCCCTGGAGGTAGACCTTCCAGCACTGAGGTTCACCTATACATCAGACTAGCAAATGGTCATGCATGTCCCCATCGCTTTTTTAGCAGAACTGGCATACCAACCGCCAAAGAAGGTACTCCAAGATCCATCTTCCTTGAACAAGGGGATTATCAGCAGCCAAAAGAAGGTCTTACACTTCTCAAGTGTTGTCAAAGAAGTACTGGCAGACAAGAGTCATCCCTCTGGCTCTCAGCAACAAGACCCCATGGCAAAGCTGATAAGCAAGGTTCATAACCTCCAGAGTTAATTGGAGATCATGCGCATCGCTTCAAAGCACTTAAAGGGGTTTGACCATGAGACTAAGGCCTGTGACGAGCTCAAAACCAATGCACCTCAATCGAAGCCAAGGCTCCTCCAGACTGGACCATCTACAATGAGCAGCCTCATGAAATCGTGAGAACCATGAATTATGAACCCTTGTCTAATCAAACACTAAGGGACAAGGAAGCAACTGCTCCCCCATTCGAGGTCATTGAAGCCACAGCAAGCTGCCATAAGGCAAAGTATGGGGTGGGATATTCTTGTTTGTCTCACACTAACAAGAGGCGAAAGTAGTAAAACAAAAAATAGAAGGAAGAATAAAAGAGTCGCATAACACTCTAAGCAAAAGAGTGATATTTCATTCATCTAAAAATTCATACAATGGTCAGCATTATCAATACCAAAGAATTTGTTGACAAAGAAGTTATAAAGGAGGGTGTTCACTCAAGCCTCAAGACTAAGCCTGTAATGGTCCTGTTGTGTCCACTTGATGTCGTCCCTCATAACTGCCGCTCAGCGGAGGGAAAACTTTCTAACCAGGGTGGGGTATTCTCTGCGTACTAGCTAAGGTGAAAGCGGGTCTCTTCGTACGTCACTGACCGCCTTCCAAATCATTGATGTTCTGCTCAAGAATTGCCATGTCATCTTCGTTTTCAAAACAGGCAATCTCTTTAGATATCGAAGGAACCTCTGAAGGCAATCTCTCAAACTCCGAGTGAACAAACAGTAGCATGAGCAAGTTGGTTTTAAGGTTACCCAGGTGTGCCGCCGCAGCATGTACAACAGTCAAAGGCCCAGGGAAGAATCTAAGTAAAGGCCTGTCAGAAGGATATTTTTTAATAGAAGCTTATTCTTTTAAATCCATAATTGCCCTAGCATTTTGAGACACTTCAGTTACCTTCTTTTTTAACAAGTCTGTACATGGGTTGTCGTAGTCTATGAGGTTGTCCATCAGCCTCTTCATCAAAAGCAAGAACGCGATCAACTCGAAGAAATATGCTTGGCTGAAAATTTTATAAGTGGCTCTGAGAAGGTCATCCCATTTTCCTTGGAGACAGTACGGTGATTGAGCCCAGTAACCTATATAGGGAAAGGCATCTTGGCCTGTGATATGACAAAGCCACCGTGAGCTCGACAAATGAGAGGATGAACAACTTGCCCTGAGAAAGAGGTGACTACAAAAGCTGCACCTACGATAAGTTCCCTTCGAGTAGCAAAAATAAGTCCCTCTCTCAAGGTTGCAAGAGAAAACGCCCCGTTATCCATTACTATCAGGTCACAAAAAGGCGTCGACTTATCCTCGCCCCTAGAAACAATTGGTTGAGATGAAGGTGTTTGAACACATTTTTCAGCACCTTGGTCCCTGATGCAGAATAAAGAGAAAACCGGTCAATAAAGGCTATAAAACAGTAGAAATTTTGACAGTCTTAGAATGGTCCCAAAATTGGTCAAGATCTTCATCAGCACTATGCCTGCCAAGTTTCATCGTAATCAGGCATGTCTAAGACAGTGAACACAAAGAAACAATTTCGAAAAAATCAGCCTCTACCACCCTGAAATGGACCCCATAATTAGACTACATTTTTGGTACGTCAAATTATTGTGGGACCACTACCATTGGATCTGGCACAGTCGAAAACCCTTATGAGTCAAGTTTCGGCTTAATCAGGCACTCTAAGACAAAGTTATGCACAAAATACCAAAAAGGGTAGACCGCACACTATTCCCATGTGGCCACCCTGCATTAAAACACCATTAAAGGTGGTTGTTTTTACAGTCACATGTAGTTAATTTCAGGGCTTATATCTCACTCGTTCCATGTCAGATCGCTCTCAAATTTTGTGAGCATGTTCGTCTCATCAAGACAAGCGTTTCAATTTGTGGTACACCCAGTGACAATTCCCAAGTAGAGAGAAACACTAGAGAGAAGTTGATGATCTGTGAAGAAAGTTGTGGAAAATTCAGCAACAGCACACCCCACTCCGATGGCCAAATCACAACGTTCGCATTCCCGATCGGCACGAAACCAATTGCATTATTTGTGTGAGGTCTGTAGCTATCTTTGGTCCGGGCCCCACATACGATGAATGGTTGGATTACAAACATAGAGTTGTCAAAGCTACTGTAAATTTCAACAGTCAAATTTCAAGATTTCGGCCAAAAACTCAAGATGACAAAATCTTCATCCGGATAAGAAATTGAGCTTCGTTTGATGCAACGTGATCGTAATGTCATGCTCAGTGTGATTCAGCGAAGAAACTAAAGGAAAAAAATTAAAAAACTAACACACAATCGATCCAAAGATTTTAAGATTCTTGCAAATTTCAAGTTTTATGATCATGGCTTAAAAACATGATTCATGGCTCGAAATTGGTAACAAATCAATCGTCATGCCGAGCCCCACAAGAAAACAATCATCTCTCGATCAAACGGGCATCAAAACAACCCTGAATCAGTCATGGAAGATCACGCAAGTTCTCGAGCAGCAGCAAGGACTGTTTTCGAATTCCACACATTTTTAGACAAAGGAAAAACAATACTTTTTCACCCATTTTTAGAATTTACTTTAATTCAATTAAATTGTAATTATATTCAATTCTATGTATTTTTTGGGCATCCACCCATGTTTGGGCCCAATTATATATAAACATGTAAAGCCAAATTGTAAAATCCCATTGGGTTCATTCTTCAAGAATCAATAAAGACTTCAATTTTTCTTAAGCTTGTGGGTGCATCTTCGAGAGAGAGAGAGAGAGGAGAGAGAAGAAAAGGGTCGGTACCCTTCGGTAAGGTAAATTTCTATCTCCTCCCCTCTTTCTCTCTCCTCTCTTTCTTTTTGCTCCTCTCTTTCTCTCCTCCTCTCTTTTTCTCTCTTCCTCTCTCTTCTTCTCATCTCTTGCTCTCTTTCTCTATCTTCTTCTCATCTCTATCTCTCTTTCTCTCTTCTTCTCATCTTTATCTCTCTTCTTCTCGTCTCTATCTCTCTTTCTCTCTCTTCTTTTAGTCTCTATCTCTCTTTCCCTCTCTTCTTCTCTTCTCTATCTCTCTTTATCTCACTTCTTCTCGTCTCTATCTCTCTTTTCTCTCATTTCTTCTCGTCTCTATCTCTCTTACTCTCTCTTCTTCTCATCCATATCTACTTTATGTTCTTCTTCTTAAAACACAGTCGGTAATGCCTAACGTGGACTGTGTCTTTCTCTCTCCGCCCTTCTTAAAACATAGCCGACAATGCCTAGTGCTGACTATGTCTTTCTCTCTCTGCTCTTCTTAAAACACAGCTGGTAATGCCTAATGTCGACTGTGTCTTTCTCTCTCCACTCTTCTTAAAACACAGCCGACACTACTTAGTGCCAACTGTGTCTTTTTCTCTCCTCTCTTCTTTAAGAAACACAGCCAGTGATGCCTAGTGTCAACTGTTTCTTTCTTGCCCACACTCATTCTAACAGTGCCGACTGTGTCCTCTCTCTCTCCTTGCCCCCTCTCTCTATCACGGCTGACGATACCTAGCGCCGACTGTGTCCTCTCTTTCTTCTTCTTTTAACACAATCGGCGATGCCTAGCACCAACTGTGTCTTCTTTCTCTTCTTCCTCCAACACAACCGACGATGCCTAACACCGACTGTCATTCTGCCTCCTCTCTCCTTCCTTCTCTCTTCTCTCACAGTCTTCTCCATCTTTCTTTCCCTTCCTCTCTTTCTTTCTCTTCTCCTCTAATTCTCTTACTTCTTATTCTCTCTTTATGATTGTCATGCCTTATGTTATCCTTTCATTTAACTACGAGGGTTGAGATTAGCCTCTTTTGGTAGCCCTGTTGTCTAATCATAATGTTGTTGTACTAGAATTGGTATTGACGTCTGGTAGTAATTATGTTGAGCCGATCTGAGTTACTGAACCCTTTTTACTGCCACGTCAGACCAATTACCTACCAGCTTAGTCACTATGTTGATCTCCCTGCCTAGTCAAATTCTTCTCTCCCCCATCTTCCTTCTCTTCTTCTTATGAATGTGAACGCTTGTGTATGTTCACCAAGGAGGCAAGGTGAGGTCTGTTGATCCACCTGTCTTATAACATTTGCCATATATGTGTGATTGCAGAAAATAGAAGAATACAAGCTAAGGGAGAATATTCCGAACCAGTTTTACAACTGTGGGGCTTTCTTAATGATCTAAGAAGACGCCCACGTGAGCTTGCTCGAGTAAGTCTCGATCCCACCTTAAATCCTCTCTCATCAGTTAATAATACCTGCCTTTGTTCTCGAACAAGGTTCCCGAGAGAGCGATATCAAAATGTCCCGGGTCTCCCCTGGGGACTTACTTCCCGATCATCCAGATTCGGAGGGCGAGATCGAGGAACTTAACCAGCTTAGAGACTCAACTGGGGACTTACTACCCCTTAGTCGGATTGTACTTGTTTGGCTAGTTTCTCCTTTTTATTTTTGTATTCACACATCACTTATGACTTGCGAGTTCTGTAACCCATTCAACCGAATCGGGGATTTTCTTATCCCTGCAATTGCGAGTGTCCCCATGGAACAAGTTCCTCTAACTTCGTTCCCAACCCTTCTTTTGAGCAAAGACCCCAAGTCTTAACCTAGATTAGTTTGAGGAGGGACCTGAGAGTCCCTAACTCCCCATCTCCTCGCTCTGTTGGAACCTCCAACAAGGCGTCTTGCATCGGCAACACATCTGTTGTAACACACAACATCCACCCTGCGACCAGCAAGTCACTTGTCGGTCCTACTGCAAGATACGCCCAAAGGCTACCCAGTTCCTCACTGCAGAAGGCAAGCAATTTACCATTTCTTCTGTGGGTCACCGCAAGGTTGTCCCCCACATTCCTGCACCACCAAGAGTCTCTATTCCTAGAGGCTCAACACATAGAGGCAGAGGCCCTGTCGCCTCCACCTCTCACACACACCATAAGGCTCGTGGGTTACCCACCCGGGCCACACCTCGGGGCAACTCGTATATTACCTCGAGTCTGTGTCCAGAATCAAACCTCCCAAGGCCAGATCCTGTACACACTGCTCATATGCATCCCACCACTCGGGGCAACACCGTCATTACACCAACCCAAGTACACAGGAGACGACCTCCTTGTCCTCCTACCCAGTACACACAGGCACACCTTGTAAGGGGCAGGTCTCCACCTGTTCTCTTACAAACACCTGCTCACAGTTCTCGACCTCCTAAGGCTTGATCACTTGCTCGAGCCCAGGTTGACCCTTAGGTCTTATGTGATCCTTTTCAAGGGGCGCACACGCGTTGTTGGCACAGACATCCCCTCGCCCTTGACTCAAGCCTCCTTATGAGTCAACCCTGCTCCTACCTTCTCCTACTTCTTCGAGAAAGCATCTTCAGCCTTGGTATTCGAAGACCTTCCTCAAGAGTACCAGCCCCGTCATTTTGGTCGTGTCTCTAGAGCCCACAAGAGAGCTCGAGGCAAAGACTTAATGGAAGATCGAGTTCTTCATCCTCCTCGGCCCAAGATGAAGCCAGTCCCTGGCCTTCATCCATTGCAATACTTGATAGAGACAACTCTCTCTTGTTCAAGAAGAGCTAACAGCCGCAGTCCCAATCATAGTTTTGATGCGAGGTCCATCAAAGCCTCAAAGCCAAGCATGATAGAGGCAAGGCTGTCGAGGCAACCAGCTCTGGTAACCCTCTCCACCTGAATCCCTTCTACCCTCTTCAGATGATGAAGCCTGAAGAAGAAGGCCATGAGCTCTGAACTATGGTTAGTGTCGTAGAAGACGACCCAGCCACTCAATAGCCATGGTCCCAGCCCCCTTGAGATCGGTCCTCACACAATCGACATACAAGAGTTGAGTCCAGTCGGGGCACGCTGACCCCCTATTGACCAATCGACCGCACACTACCAGTCAAGTTTGCAAGCACTCAGCTACAACTGACGCTTACTTCCATAGAGAAACAGTCAGTGTAATGGCTGTAAGCCAGCCTGACGACATGCAGGAAGAGCGCATGAACAAAATCGAAGATATGGTGCACGCGATGATGGAAAAGATCGATCGTATAGATGTCGTACGTCAATCAGCTAACCAGGAGGTCAATTCCCATCACTCATATGGTGCACCTCCAAGGCAGCCGCCTCCCTCTGCCTCACAAAACAATTATGTCCCTCACCCCGTCTCTCACGCAGACATTGATGCTATGGTGACCCATAGCCTAAAGAACAAACAAATCTCGGGGATATAGGGTGCGACGCCTTATCAAAGGTCGTACCCTTCATACATCGACCAGGTCTCGTTTCCCTCAGATTACAAGAAAGGGAAGTTTCCTCTATTCAATGGAACCACGTTCCCAAACCAGCATATTGCCCACTTCCAGGTAGCATGTCGAGAAACAGCGGCTAATGGGAGACTTTTTCTCCTTCAGTTTGTTGAAATCCTTGACGGCCTAGCCTTTCAGTGGTATGCTCAACTTCCCCCAAATGCAGTACATACATAGGAAGAGATGGAGAAACTACTCTATCAGCACTTCTATGAGGTCGAGAGAGAGGTCTAAACTATTGAGCTTCTCATCTTGACTCAAGATCCCAATGAGCCGGTGGACTAGTTCATATCAAGATGGATAAATTTAGCCCCTCGCCATCCCAATCCTATGCATGAGAAGGAAGCTGTCCAAACTTGTGTGCGCATCATGCAACCTGAATTTCTCTACATGTCGAGGCCTCTATTCCAACTTCCATGTCAGAGCTGATCTCTAAATCAGTCCGCATAGAAAGTCTATCACACCACCACGACGGGTCACAACAACAGCTTGCAAGCTCTGGGAACAAACGAGCCAATGGTAGATTTCGGAATAATACACGGGGCAGCCAACAAAAAGGAGCAATCAGTGCAGCCATCACCGTCACTGATCCAAAGAAGGCTCCCTTCCAAACTTTGGACCTCTCCAAAGGGGTGAGCACAACAAAGACAATGCCTCAGGCAGGCAAGCAACAGCCATACAATCAAGTCCCCCCACCGGCGAATCTTAATCGAGATGATTATTTCACCAAGCATAGGAACAAGGTCTACCCCTTTGAGAAGGAATGGGTCCCTGCACCATTCCGGTTATTATTGGAACAGAATATGACTCAGCTTCCAGAAGCCAAGTTCCCTGAGCAAGCTGGCCTTTACACTCAGGCGAATTATTGCGCTTATCATAGAAGGATCAATCATCTCACAAATGACTGCTACATGCTAAATGATATTATCGAGGCCCTGATCCAAAATTGTCAAATAAAGCTCAAAGACAGAAAGAAGGCCTTCGGGGTAGCAGAAGTCTCCCATGCAGTAACCATTCAAGAAGAAGACGAAGCCCCTGGTATCCTTTACACCTTCTTCGTTATAATCCTTCACGAAGGCATAAACACTCCGAAGCCCCCAAGGCAACCCCGACGCCTTGTTCAGGGGACTGAGGACCGTTGGTGCTCGTATCACCAGATAAGAGGTCATTACCTGTGGGAATGCACAAGTTTCCATGACATATTCGTAAAAAAAATGTGGTAATGTTAGGAGTTTTACGACGTTCCAGTAAGTGATCCCCAAGCCACTACTTTATCAGTGCAAGAGGAGGACATCCCAACACAAGACCTTCTTAACTATGATTCAGACTCTGCCGAACCCTTAACTTCCCATTCATGGATAGTCCACCACAAGCAAAGCAAACTCAAGTCCTTGTGATGAGAAGCAATTCTCAAAGCAAAGGTTATTCACAAGCCTAGCGAGACGAATCAAGCACCACCTCAAAAAACCAGAAGGAGATGGGCATCAAGGTCTACTCGCCGAAGAAATAGGACGTTTCAACCTCCAGTGGAGCAGGAATTTCCCAGGCCCCTTCCCCCACTGCCAACCTTACCGGATTTTATCCCTAGCATGATCCTCCTTCCTTCTCATCAAGAGGATGTCCTTGTGCCATCTTCCACTAAGAGCACGTCTAATGAGGGCGACGATGTTAAAAGCACTCCCCACCAATCTAAGCAAGGGAAAGACCTAAAAGAGTCCCTGCACACATCCAACCCTAGTGATGACGTAAAAAGCCGCCTGTATCAATCCGATGAGGGGAACGACCTTAAAAGTCCCCCACTTTCTGACCTTCTCGTTCTTTTTCTTCTTCTTCCACTTCTCATCTTTCTTCTCCTATGCCTCCTACAGATGCAACCTTGAAATGTCTGGACTTCTAGGCTCTCGGCAGAGAATTCGATGGGATCAATATAAACAAGATGCAATGGAAACGATTGAGAAAGAACCTGACACATGCAGCTAAAGCCAAGCCAGAGCCACCTACTTCAAAGAGGCAAAAAAAGTCGAAGCCAAAGAAACCCCAATGGCCCCCTGAGCCCGACTTTGAGCAGCGACTGAGATAATCAAGAGGGAAAAGTTTATACTCTCAAGAAACTTGCCACATGGTGTAAATCTCAAGAGCATTACCCATCACGAGGCAGATAAATCTCAGATTGGTGAGGATGCTGCAACCTCCACCGTAGAAGTTGGACACCTTGAAGTTTTCTAGTCCGCCACTGCCCCCTAATCCAAAGACTAATCTGCCTATCTTACAGCTCTCTAAGCTCCTTCCCAATCCCAATACCTCAAACAATCCACCTTTTCTCCAATTCCCAGGGACATCTCTAATCCCATATACTCAATCACTTCTAAAACCTCAAACCTCCATCACCCGAACTAAGCCAGATGTGCAATCGAGTCAGTCGGTGAGCCAAAATAAACCTCTCCACCCCTTGGAAGCTTCTTTACGTCATGAATTCGGTAAGAAGGACCAGCCATTATAAAGGGCTCAATGATTCAAATAAAAAATTGCTAAGGCACTGGATCAGCGCCGACTGTGCACTCAAACCATAGCGCCGACTGTGCACTCAAACCTTAGCGTCGGCTAGGGACTCAAAACTTAGCATCGGCAGGGCACTCAAACCTTAGCGCCAACTATGTTTGCTAAACCTTAGCTCCGACTGAGTCTGCCAAAGCTTAGCACTGGCTGTGTCTGCTAACGCTTAGCACCAGCTGTGTTTGTCAACGCTTAGCACCGGTTGTGTCGGCTAATGCTTAGCACTGACTAGGTTTGCCAAAGTTTAAGCACCAGCTGTGTTTGCCAACTCTTAACACCGGTTATATCTGCTAGCACTGGCTTTGTTTGTCAACGTCTAACCCCGGCTGTGTTCTGATCTCACACGTGCCATGGATTCTACACGTGACACCTCGAGCCCCGCTACGCCGACCTAACAATCGTTGTCATGAAATACGAGTAAATGACAACCATCGTCACCTCCTTCTGCACCACTTGACACATGAGCGAATGACAACCGTCACCTTCCCTGCGACGGTCCACCTCCTGCGACGGTTTGTTCCTGTCTTTTCGATTTCTCCCGGAACTTCTCTTCCCTGCTAAAAAACCACTGCAAGGCCACCAAAGACACTGGGAACCCCCAAAAAACTCCCAAAGCATGTGAAAATGCCCACTGCTGCACTTCCCGCCTCTCCAATCGACAAAATCACTTCAGGAGCTCTCCTGTTTCTCGAAAAAATCCCCGGGAGACCTCTCTTTTCTCTCTCCCTTCCTGCAACTTCACCAATCCCCGGCAAAAAAGTTCTACCAGACTACCGAAACCTTCGTTGTAAGGCTTGCCGAAACACTTGATCTCTTGTTGGAATCCCCCTGCTTACCCTCTGCTCACTGTTAAAAATTTTGTTTAAGTTTTTACCTTTAGTGAAAAGTGGGAAAAATGGAGTTTTACCCCCTTATATAGCCAACACTACCCTCAAACGCCCCTCACGAACTGGGAATCCCAGCCGCATCCAAGGAAAGCCAAACGACAATGAGCAGGGTCAGGCTTTGACCCCAGGGCCAAGGCAACTCTCATCGCCGCCTGTAAAATTCCAACAAACGGACTGAACCGGGTTAGGCTTTGACCCCGAGGCTTATGCAAAGTTTCATTTGTCGCCTCATCAAATGCCATGAAACACAGACCAGGACCAGTTCGGGCTCGGGTCATGGCTCAAATATCAATCCATACCCAGCGTCGGCTAAGCAATTGAAGTGACCTAGCACCGGCTATGTTTCAACAACCACAACACTGGCTGTATGCTCGAAATCTTAATGCCGACTATGTTCAAAGCACGTGCTGTCCTCAGTGCCGACTGTGTTTTTAAAATCTAGTGCCGGCTGTGTTTTTAGCAATCTAGCACCGGCTGAGTGGTTAAAAGCAGTGTTGGTTGTGCTCAGTGCCCGTTGCATTTTTAAAGACACATCGCCGGCTGAGCATCACAAGAAATAATGGTTGCTACACCTGGTGCCGGCTATATTTTAAGCAGCCTAGGCAAAAGCCATGTGTGTCCTATTGCTATCCCCAGTGAGGTTGCACCTTGATTCTGACTTATTGAACCTAGGTCGATCAAAATCAGGTCACGAGTTCTCAGCCCTAGTAGGAGAGCCATACTCGTACTGTACTTGTTATCCCCAGTGGAGTTAGGGTCATTTTTGCTACTGCAACCCTTAGTGGTGCCTCACAGTTATTTATTATGTCCTCAAGGATATAAAAGACCCACATTTGTCTCCTAATCCCCAATGTAGTTCGCTTCCATTTGCCATCCCTTGTTGTGCCACCATATCCATCTGAGCCCTCTGCTTGTGAATGGCCTTAACCATTTTATCCCCAGGGTGTCGGATTGCCATCCACATACGTATTCCCCATGGAGCTCCACCTACATGGCGACCCACACAAAGGTCTAGATGCACGATCCTAAACTCCATTATGGTCCAAACTATACGACCTTCAACTGTAGTGATGGTCTAGTTGCACGACCTTAAACTGCATGGTCCTAGCTGCATGACTTTAAAACTGCATAGCTATGGTTTAGTTGTAGGACCCTAAAACTATAGTACACGTCCTAGCTGCACGACGTTAAAAGGCTCAGCACCATGGTCCAAACCGTATGACCTTAAACTGTAGCGGAGGTCTAGATGCACGACCTTAAACTGCATGGTCCTAGTTGCATGACTTTAAAACTGCATAGCTATGGTCTAGATGCACGACTCTAAACTACACGGTCCAAACTATATGACCTTAAAATGTAGCGGAGGTCTAATTGCATGACCTTAAACTACATGGTCCTAGCTGCATGACTTTAAAACTGCATAGCAATGGTCTAGATACACGACCCTAAACTGCACGGTTCAAACTATATGACCTTAAACTGTAGCGGAGGTCTAGTTACACGACCTTAAACTGCATGATCCTAGCTGCATGATTTTAAAACTGCGTAGCTATGGTCTAGTTGTATGACCCTAAAACTATAGTACACGTCCTAGCTGCATGACATTAAAGGCTTAGCACCATGGTCCAAACTATATGACCTTAAACTGCGAAGGTCTAGTTGCATGACCTTAAACTGCACAACCCTGACTACATGACTTTAAACTGCATAACCACGATCCAAGCTATATAACTTTAAACTACATTACACGTCCTATTCACATGATGTTAAAGGGCTCAGCATCAGAGTCCAAACTATATGAACTTAAATTGTAGCGGAGGTCTAGTTGCACGACCTTAAACTGTGTGCTTCTAGTTGCATGACTTTAAACTGCATAGCCACAGTCCAAGCTATATGATTTTAAACAATAGTACATGTCCTTGACGCATGATGTTAAAAGGCTCAGCACCATGGTCCAAACTATATGACTTAAACTGTAGTGGAGGTCTAGTTGCACGACCTTAAACTGCACGGTCCTGGCTGCATGACTTGACACTAGATAGTCATGATCCAGCTATATGACTCTAAACCATAGTGCACGTCGTGGCCGCATGATAATAAACTGCTTTGCACAACTCCAGGAAGTATGACCTTGAACACGCCCCCACACATACACACACGCCTTTGACGTGCATCTTCACACACGTCATCCTTAACCAGCCCATTCATGTGCGCGCACCACCTTTACTACCTCCCCATTGAGTCCATTCATTTCATCATCAATCAGCAGTCCTAGTGAGTCTAACCCGTGCTCAGAAAACAGGGAACCATCCTGCCACCTATACTCGTCGCAAGCTAGTGGGTCACCATTTTTCACCCACCTTTCATACCTCATCCATCTTTCATAGGTAGCCTCGTGCCATCTCCCTAAAAGTGAGCTAAACCCACTATCACACTCCCTCCATGACCTCTACCATCTGCCATCCATCTCCATCATGGTCCAGCTGAATGACCTTAAACTGTAGTGCACCTCCTGGTCGCATGACATTAAAAGGCTTCACACAGGTCCCGAAGGTGACCTTAAACACGCCTTAACAAAAAAAAAGAAATAACTAGCATGGTATATACCTTAATAAGGGAACACTATGAGTAAAAATGACAGATAGGCATGGTCACGAAACCATGAGTAAAAGAGTTCCGTGAATAAAACCTGGGCACGATGAAAACCTGAAAGGGCATCGTGAGTAAAAATGGAAGATTAAGGGTGGAGAGGGCCATAAGGTCATGGGTAAAAGAGCCTCGAATAAAAGAAGGTTGCTGAAAACAGTCTCTACGACACCACTTTTCAAGTCCAAGTGAAAATCCACAAAGGACTCTTGGACCAATAAACAGGTTGATGCAACGCTCGCCTCAATAGGCGGCTTCAGCCCTCACTCAAAACAAAGAGAAAATCTCTGGTGTTACAATACCAAGGTCCAAAAGTAAGAGCTCTAAGGAAAAGAGTCTGACAGCCTGAGTCAAGTTGGAAAAAGGACTCGAAGGACAAAATACTCGCTAAGACGGCAAGACAAGTCTTATGAAAAAGAGCATCATTCCCAGGAGGCTATGAAACACACTCCCAGATCCTAGAGATGCCTTGAGAAGGCTAAGTCAACCATGACTTTGTAGTGGCAATTAGATGATTGTCGTAGTTGCAGAGCAGTGGGTAGGGGTGGTTGTACCCAAAGCTGGTCACCTCAATAAACTGAGGCACCCTACCCGCCAAGGAGCAAAATGGTGCACAACGTAGAAGAGCGCCAACAAAAGGCTCTTCAGCACAACAAACAAACAAGAAAATCACTCCGATGAATCAAAGATGCCCTAAGAAAGCTAAGTCAACCATGACTTTGGAGAGGCAATCAGATCATTGTCGTAACTACAAAGCAGTGAGTAGGGGTGGTTATACTCAAAGCAGGTTATCTTGATAAACTAAGATACCCTACCCGCCAAGGAACAACTGGTGCATTACGTAGAGGAGCACCGACCAAAGGATCTTTTTTTGTCTATATAAGACAAAGAAACCTAAGCCAAATGGGAACAATTCCTTTGATATGGCACTCGATTGCCAGACTGACTGACGAGGTCCATACAAAATCCTCAGCTTCCAAATCACAAACAGTCCACACGAGGGTGAGTACTTCGATAAGATCCCTCAAAAAAGTCTCTTCTCCCCCTAAAGTCTCCATGGATGAACTCGTGAACAATGCATCCCTACGTATGAGCATCCTAGTTACACCATTGCATGAATCTCCTCGACGTTCACATGGTCTTGTGGCTAGGAGGGAAAAGTAATAAAGCTGAAAGAAATTTTTTGAATGTTGTCCTTCTCGCTTCTCTCGAAGTGCAACATTTGGCGGGGCAAACTGTTTGAACACATTTTTCAGCACCTTGGTCCCTGATGCGGAATAAAGAGGAAGCAAGTCAATAAAGCCTAAAAAACAATGGAAATTTTGATAGTCTCATAATGGCCCTAGAATTGATCAAGATCTTCATCAGCACTCCAAAAAGCCACTTGCCAAGTTCATTACGATCAGACATGTCTAAGGCATTAAACACAAATAAACAATTTGGACAAAATCGGCCTCTAGCACCCTGAAATGGACTCTGTAACTAAAACAATATTTTTTAGTGCGTCAAATTGTTGTGGGACCACCACCATTGGATTCAGTACGGTCGAAAATCTGTATGGGTCAAGTTTCGACTTAATCAGGCACTCGAGGGCAAAGTTATGGGTAAAATGCAAAAGGGGTAAGATGCACACTATTCCCATGTTGCCATCCTGCACTAAAAAACCATTAAAGGTTGTTGTTTTTACAATCACAAGTAGTGACGTTCGGGGCCTATATCTCACTCATTCCAAAGCGGATCGCTCTCAAATTTTGTGAGCATGTTCATCTCATCAAGACGAGCATTTCACTATGTGGTATGCCCTGTGACGATGCCCGTGGAAGGAGAAAAATTAGAGAGAAGTTGCTGATCGGTAAAGAAAGTTATGGAAAATTCGACAGCAGCATGCCCCACTCCGACGGCCAAATCACGACGCTCTCATACCCGATCGGCACGAAACTAATTGCATTAGGTGTGTGAGGTCCGTGGCTATCTCAAGTCTGAACCTTGCATATGACAAACGGTTGGATTTCACACACAAAAGCATCGAAACCACTGTAAATTTCGGTTGTCAGATTTCAAGATTTCAGCCAAAAACTCAAGACGATGAAATCTTCATCCGGACACGAAATCAGGTTGCATTTGTTGCAACGTGATCGTGACGGCATGCTCAGTGTGATTCAGCAAAGAAATTGAAGAAAAAAAAATTAATAAACGAGTCACACAATCGATCTAAAGTTTTCAAGATTCAAGGCCTTGGTACTACAAATTTTGGTAGGGAAAACTCTAGCTTGTAAACTGTTGACGGAAGCCCCTGCTCTCTCTCTCTCTATAAAAATCTCTTCAACTATTTTACCCTTCGGTAAAATAGTGAAATGGGATCTTCCCCCCTTTTTTACTCAGCAGTGCCACAAACTGCCCCTCACGAATTCGAAATGACCACAGTTTCGGGTCAAGCCCGAGACCCGAAATCGCCGTGCGTCACCCAGAGGCTATCGTTGCGCGCTTCATCAAGGAGCTAGCGTTGCACGTCTTGTCAAGGAGCTATCGCCACACGCTTCATCAAGGAGATATAGATGAGCACTTCATCAAGGAGTTATCACTGAGTGCCTCGCCAAGGAGCTAACACCGCACACTTCGTCATGGAGCTATCGTCGCGGGCTTCGTCAAGGAGCTAACGTCACGTTTCTCACTAAGTGGTTAACGGCGTGTGCCTCACCCAATGTCTAATGCCGCGTGCGCCATCCAAGACTTAGTGTGTAATGACCTAAACTATCTCAGTCAATTGAGTGCACGACGGGATAAGTAGAGTGTGGGTCGCATGGCAATGGAGTGTGAGTCACGTGGTGATAGATCACACGGGGATGGTGTTTACAGCAAGTAGGCGCAGGAGAAGCACGCACGGCGAAGTGAAGGATGCGCGACACTACGAATGGAAGAAGCGTGTGGCAAAGTGAAGGGCGCATGGCACACGCAAGTCATAACGTCGTGCGAAGAGTGGGCTATAGTTGGCTGGTCACTGCCACCTGTTTTTTTGACAAGCATGAGCTGTGAGTGCCACTTAGAGAGTGCATGCTGACTTGTAGCCACTTGTCCAGATTTTAAGCCTTATGGCGCTACTTGGACAGCCACCCCACCTTCAAGAGTACTTAAGCCTCTTCTCTAATCCACACCACTCATTTTTCCTTCATCTCTCTCTCTCTCTAAGACAAGGTTTGAATAAGTGACTGTTGATAGGCAGCCATTGTTGAGCGAGTGAGAGCTGTGAGAAGACACCATTGTTTTTTAGGTAAGTGAATCCATCGCCAGTGCATTGTAGTCATAAGGATGCATGGGGATTTATGCATGTGAAATGAGCAATGGAAGTATATATGATGTAGAAAATCCTTACCCCCTTTTCACTAAAAAATTTGGGGCTTTTGTTCTATGATAATGGTGGATGTTGTGAATGAATGTATGATTCTTAGATTATGTAAGGAATGCATGTTGTATGTGTACATCGTGAGATAATGGTTGTTATCATGTTCCTCACCATGAAATGAAGGTCATCGAATGTGTTCTTGAGACGTGTTATATGCCATTGTGAATTCCAAAATTATGTGTGTATTGGAAGAGGAATTTGAACAATCAAATGGGGTCCGATTGACCTCAAATCACCGCCATTAGAAAGATGTATGAGTCCAGAAAAATGTTTGTTTTTTTCCACTGTTGAAATTCCTTACAAAACTGAAGTTATACTTCAAAATGAAAAGGTATATTACAATTCACTGTTTTCCAAGATTTTTCACTAATACCACTGGGGTTACTGATTTTAACTAACCAAACAAAATTCATTTTTGGCCAAACTACAACTATTTTAAAGATCATTAAATGGGGTAAAATTTACATGAGAAATTATTTTGAAATTCTTCTTAGATTGAAAATTATACTTTGTTTTATGAAGGAATGTCACTGTGGACAGTGTTGATAAAATTTCAGAACTCTCACCTCACTTGGCACGATCTTTGAACCACCAAATGGAATCCAAATGCTTTCAAATTTTCTTTGTTAGAAAGATATACATCTTGGCTCAGACTTTGATTTTGAAACCATCACAAGTTTCTTCACGGTTTGGGTGTTATAGTGATATGAAGCAGGGTAGGTCGCTGCCCCCTGTGCACCGCAAGGTGCAGCTAGTAAACCCTCACCTCTTTGAACCTTTAAGAGGCCAAACAGAGTCCAATTGTCTTCGAACCAATCCCATTTGAAAGATAGGTGTGTTTAGTACAAAATTGGTTTTGGAATTATCTTCAAACTCTAAAAGGTCTAAACGTCCCTAATAATGAGTGTATGTCATTGCCCTTGATGGCAGGAAATCGAGCTGTAAGGCTTAACTGGAATAATGTCGTTATTACTATCATTCTTAAATGTGATATGCCACTATCTAATGTGATATTGCTGCTTATCCGATATGTGAATAGATACCTAGAAGGTATCATGTTTCCTATGGGATATGTAAATAGATACCTACTGTGTGAATGATGGTATCATGTTATAACTTATGCGATATGTGAATAGATACCTACTATGTGAATGATGGTATCATGCTGCTTATGCGATATGTGAATAGATACCTACTGCGTGAATGACGGTATCATGTTGCCTATGCGATATGTGAATAGGTACCTATTGTGTGAATGATGGTATCATGTTGCTTATGCAATATGTGAATAGATACCTACTGTGTGAATGATGGTATCATGCTGCTCATGCGATATGTGAATAGATGCCTACTGTGTGAATGATGGCATCATACTGCTTATGTATCTATTGTGTGAATGATGGTATCATCTTGCTCGTGCTATATGTGAATAGATGCCTATTGTGTGAATAATGGCATCATGCTGCTTATGTGATATGAGAAAGGGGTACCTACTGTGTAAATGATGGTACCGTGCTGCTTATGTGGTGTGTGAATGGGCACCTACTGTGTGAATGATGGCGCTGGCAGCTGCCTAATGGGAATGGGCACCTACTGTGTGAATGATGGTGCTGGCAATTCCCTGATGGGAAGGGCACCAACTGTGTAAATGATGGTGTCAGTAGCTGCGATCTTCTCTTGTCTTCCCATGATAGGACGGGAGTCAGGATGTGAATAATTTGGAGGGTCGCACCCTCATATTTATATGAGCACTATGCATTGGGTCACTCAATAATAGTGTAACGCTCTCTCTCCAGAAGGGCATAAGGAGAGGGTTATGTCTTGCAAGGCCACTGCCTATCAAAAACCCCAAAGTACGCTGGGGGATCTGTGTGTGTGTGTGAGAGAGCATTACGAAGTGGGGCACCCACTTGTCATTGTCTCGCCTCCTAAATGAGGGTAGAGGTTTTAAGCAGCAGGACTGGCTTAACCTGAGCAATAGAACTTCTACTTCGGGAGTAGGGCCTTACTAGTTTTGTGACTGTGATCTGTTGTTCTTACTGTTCTACTTTAAGTAAGATGATTGTGAATTATGCATTATATATTAAACTGCTTTTATCATATTACTGTTAGAATAATGAGAAGCACATTGGAGGGTTCACTTGATACCTGGTGATTTTATGTGCATTGCATTTTGTTATCACTGTTATGTTAGTTGGGATGCATTGGTGTATATCCGCTTACTGGGCTTTCAGCTCATACCATCTTAATTTCATAATTGTGGAGTGAAGAGTACTGACATATATGCTAAAGGTGGGTGGTCGTTGGAGGTTTGAAGCTTGTAGTTGAGGAGTTAAAAATTCATCCTCTGAAGACTTTCATAGTATGTTTTTGTTGGTCTCAGCATATGATGAACATTTCATTTTGTATATTTTGGGCCAGTAGTGCCTTGAAGGAATTGTAAAAACTTTTGATGTTGAATGAATGTGATGGATGTGCTTTTGATTTGATTTTGTCTATTGAATGGATTTATTCTAGCTTTCTTTCAAGGTTTGCTCTTGATTATGTGTTTTATGCGTTGAGCCACTCTCACCTGAGTGACATTCGCGACCTCCAGTCGCGATCCTGTGCTCATCACCCTAGAGCAAGGGCCAGGGGGCGAGATCGTGATATAGTGTCGTGCGCATGCCATGGAACTCCCATCCAGACCATTGTCCGGCCTCCTCAGGAAGTTCAGTCCCTGCACCATAGCCTCACTCCTCAGGGAGTCGAGCTCCCAATTACGACTCTATTCCCCCTGGAGTAGCATTCTCCCCACACACTGGTCCGTGCTGCATGACCTTAAACTAGATAGCCTTGCTCCGTGCTGCAAGACCTCAAACTTTATAGCCTTGGTCCATGCTGCGTGACCTTAAACTGCATAACCTTGGTCCGTGCTGCATGACCTTAAACTGCATAGCCTTGGTCTGTGCTACATGACCTTAAATTGCACAGCCATGGTCCAGGTGCACGACCCTTAAACTGCATGGTCCGAACTATATGTAACAGAGGTCTAATTTCACGTCCTTAAACTGCATGGTCCTTGTTACAAGACTCTAAACTGCATGACCATAGTCCAGCTTATATGACCTTAAACCATAATGCACGTCCTGACCGCATGATGTTAAAAGGCTTAGCACCCTGGTCCAAACTACATGACCTTAAACTATAGCGAAGGTCTAGTTGCATGACTTTAAACTGCACAACCATGGTCCGTGCTGCATGACCTTAAACTGCTTGGTTCGTGATGCATGACCTTTAACTGCATAGCCTTGGTTGGTGCTGCATGACCTTGTCCATGCTACATGACCTTAAACTACATAGCCTTGGTCTGTGTTGCATGACCTTAAACTGCATAACCTTGGTCTGTGTTGCATGACCTTAAACTGCACAATCATGGTCCAGGTGCACGACTCTTAAACTACATGGTCTAAACTATACGACCTAAACTGTAGCAGAGGTCTAGTTGCATGACCTGAAAATGCATGGGCCTTGTTGCATGACTCTAAACTACATGACCATGGTCCAGCTTGTATGACCTTATATCACAGTACACGTCCTAGCCGCATGACATTAAAAGGCTTAACGCCATGGTCCAAACTACATGACCTTCAACTATAGTGAAGGTCTAGTTGCACGACCTTAAACTGCATTGTCCTAATTGCATGACTTTAAACTATACAGCCATGGTCCATGCTACAAGACCTTAAAATTGTAACGCACAGCGCAAGAAATAGTTCATACGCATAAATTTAACTCGATGGACCGCCTCTTTGCTAAGTGTATTTCATCAACATCCCCAGTGGGGTTAGGTGTATAAAAAAAAAAAGGGGGGTCGTGCCTACCCTTTTAATCCCCAGAGGGTCTGTTTCACACCAACATCCCCCAGTAGGAGTCACATCCTAGTGCAACCCACTATCCCCAGAGAGTTAGGGTCATTCTTATCTTTTCAACCCCCAGTGGGGTTAGATCTGTGCTTTGACCCGTCATGCTCAGCAGAGTTACATGCACACCATTACTCATCATCCCTAGGGAGTCACACTTACTCTCTTAATACCCAATGAAGTCTACTTCTACTTTCCACTCCTCGTAGGGCCACCATCTTCATCTAAATCTCTCTGCTTACATATAGACTTAACTATCTTTTTCCCCAGGGAGTCAGATTGTTATCCACAAACCTATCCCCCATGCAGCTTCACCTACATGGCGACCCACACACTGGTTCGTGCCGCATGACCTTAAACTGCACAGCCATGGTCCTTGCTGCATGACCTTAAACTGTACAGCCGTGGTCCAGGTGCACGACCCTAAACTGCGTGGTCCAAACTATATGACCTTAAACTGTAGCGAAGGTCTAGTTGCACGACCTTAAACTGCATGGTCCTAGTTTCATGACTTTAAACTACATAACCATGGTCCAAGCTATATGACCTTAAACCATAGTGCACATCTTGGCCGCATGACGTCAAACTGCTTTGCACAAGTTCTGGAGGCATGACCTTATACATGCCCTCACATACGTGCACACCCACTTTAAGTGCATTTTCACGCATGCTTTTCCTAACCAACCATTTGTGTGCGCCCACCACCTTCATTGCTTCCCTAGTGAGTCCATCCACTTCATCACCATTACTATTCATCATTCCTCTGTGAGTCTCACCCATGCTCACAAAATGGCGAACCATCTGGCCATCCATACTCGTCATCAACTAATGGGTCACTATTTTTCCCCACCATTCATACACCATCCATATTTCATAGGTAGCCTCGTGCCATCTCCCCAAAGTGAGTCAAAACCACTATCATACTCACTCCATGGCCTCCACAGACTGCCACCATCTCCATTATAGTCCAGTTGTATGACCCTAAACTATAAGTGCACGTCCTAGCTGCATGACGTTAAAAGGCTTCACACAGGTCTCAAGGTATGACCCTAAACATGCCTTCACAAAAAATGGGCATGGTGTACACCTGGACAAGGAAATGCCATGAGTAGAAATGACAGATGGGCATGGTCATGAAATCATGAGTAAAAGATTTCCATGAAAACAAAAACCCAAGCACAGTGAAAACCCCAGAAGGGCACCGTGAGCAAAAACGGATGAAAAGGGGTGGACATGGTCGTAAGGACATGGGTAAAAGAGCCCAAAAATAAAGAAAGTTGGTGAACACTGTCTTTACAGCGTCACTTCCCCTGTTCAAGTGAAATCCTGTGAAAAGGCTCTTGGACCAACAAAACAGGTTGACACTGCATCGTAGCCTCAGCCAGCACCCAATTGCCAAAACAAGCATAATTCTGGCTAATGAGGTCTACACAAAATCCTCAACTGCCAGCATCCAGTCACAATGCAAAATGGCTCACCCTGGAGTAAGAGCCTCATAAGATCTCCAACACTTCACCTCCAACAACAACAAGAGTCCTTGAGGGTGAGGGTGAGGGTAAGGACGACAACCAAAAGATCCCTCCAAAATGCTAAAGATCCCCGCGAAGGTAAGAGACTGACAAAGCCAGTGCGTAACCTGCCAGATACTTCAGGGTTATTCCTCGCCATGAGATTGCCTAGCCAAAAACCTTCCTTAGCTGACAGACTCAGATCTTCGGGACAAGCACATAAAAAGCCCCCTACTAGACCTAGCAGGATGGGGCCCACGAGGCCGCCACACCAAAATTTCCCTTAACCAACAAGCCCAGATATTCGAGACAGGTCAGAAGCCCCCCACTGGACCTCGCTGAATGGGACCTATAGAGATACCTTGATCATCAAAAGCAAACCTAGTGTAGTGGCAAACAATGCCAATTAAAGGTTCATAGCACTTGGTAGTCAGATAGGCCCTATTCTAACCAATGAGGTCCCTATAAAATCCTCAAGCTGTCAGAATCGCAAATCGTCTGTCGAGGGTGATGACTTCTACATATCCCTCAAAAAGTCTCTTCTTCCCCTAAAGTCTCCATGGATGGACCTGCAAATTGCATCCAAATGTCTGAGCATCTTGTTTGAATTTTGTCCCTCTCGTTTCTATCAAGGAACAACATTCTACAAGGCAAGCTGTTTGACGACATTTTTCAGCACCTTGGCCCCCCGTCAATAAAGCCTAACAAACAGTGGAAATTTTGATACTCTCATAATGACCCCAGAACTGGTCAAAATCTTCATGAGGATTCCTAAAAGCGTCCTGCCAAGTTTCGTTGCATTCTAACATGTCTAAGGCAGTAGGGACCGAGAAACAGTTTCGGTATAATCAGCCTCTCGTACCTTGAAACAGACTCCTATAACTAGAACTATATTTTTAGTGAGTCAATTTGCTGTGAGACTACCGCCATTGGATTTGAAATGGTTGAAAACCTTCAGAGGTCAAATTTCAGCTTAAATGGACATTCCAAGAAGAAGTTATAAGCAAAAGAGTGAAACAAGAGGAGTTGCATGTTATTCCCGTGCAGCCACTCTGCAACTAAACTCCATTGAAGGGGCAGTCATGAACAATGACTTTTGACACTTATATCTCCCTCGTCCAAGATAGGATCGTGCCCTAAAAATAAGATTCATGGCTTGAAGTTCGTATCAAATTGATCATTATATTGAGCCTTTCAAGAAAACAATCATATTTCAATCAAACGGGCATCAGAATAACCCTGGATCATCCATGAAAAATCACACACATTCTAGGGTAGCACAAGGACTATTTTGGAATTCCATTTTAATTAGGAAGGGGCAAATATGTCATGGTTTTCCTATTTCTTTTAATTCAGTTAAATCTTAATTTCCAGTATTTAGGTTTAATTTTGATCAATCCACCCGTGTTTGGTCACAATTCTATATATACCACGTACTACCAGTATAAGCAGACCCTTCATTAATTCACCAAAGAGAACTTTTCTTAATAAAATTTCTCTTTCTTCTCATTGTTAGGTCACATTTGGAGAGCGAGAGAAAGGAGAGAGAAACTTTTGATCAGTACCCCTAGCCTCAAGGTAAATCTTCTCTCTCCTCTTTTCTTTCTTCTTCTTCTTCTTCTTCATCTGAACTCCTCTCAGAGGCTATGCACAGTAGTGGCAGTGTCGTGCATGCCTCTTTCTTCTCTCTTCTCCCCCTATAGTTTCACAAATCGTGTATGGCGATGGCAGCGCCATGTGCGAATTGATTGTCCCTACTGTTCGTTCATCTTTATCTCTCAGTGAGGCTCGCAGACGGCGTTGTTCATCACCATATGCAGAGGTATCCTCGACGTTGCAGTGAAGAGTACAGATGGAAAAACTTATTGCCTCCCACAGGGTCTCCCCCTATTGCGCGCCTATCACAAACGGTGATGCCAATCACCGCCCACGAGGGGTCGCGGTAATACCTATCGCCGTCCGTGAGCTTCCATCACGCGCTCGATGCCTATCACCATCCGTGAGCTTCCTTCCCGCGCCCGGTGCCTATCGCCGTCCGTGAGCTTCCTTTACGTGCTCGATATCTATCATCGTCCGTGAGCTCCCTTCAAGGGCTCGGTGCCTATCATTGTCCATGAGCTTTCTTCTTGCACTCGGTGCCTATTGTCGTCTGCAAGCCTCATTCTTGCATCCCGTGCCTATCGCCGTGTGCCTCAGAAGGAACTATCGCCACGCGCTTCACAAATGGTTATCACCGCACTTCACAAGAGGCTATTGCCACCCGCGAGAGGGCGTGCTACCTTCATGTGTTGCCAACCGATTACGCCTATCACCTCCTGTAGTTCACTACTCACTCTCCAGCCGTGAGCAGTAGTGTCTAGCACCATCCGAGGGTCGTGACACTACTATTTCACGATCGAGGGTGATGATGCCTAGCGCTATCGGGATTCTATTTCTTCGTCATCTCATGCCTTCTTTCCATTCTCCTCTCTCCTCACTTGACTAAGGGTAGACTTAGTCTAGCATTACTATAGCGGTCTGGCTGTCGAGCAATATTTCCATCACGCTGGTCCTGAGTACCATGCCCGTCTTACTGCCACACCAGATTACAGTCATGTCGACCTTGGTTTCTAGTAGTATCGTCATCGTATCGGTCTGAGTTGTCGTGCCCATCTTGCTACCCCTCCGAGTTGGTTATTACACTGGTCCAGCTATCATGCTCGTCTTGTCCCCTTATCGAGTACCCTCTTCTTTTAATCACCTTAACTTCTCACCTTCTCATCCATACGAAGGTGCATTGCCCTAAGACAAGGGTGGGTCCTTTGGCCCACTTGTCTTGCAAATTAACCATAGCAGTGTTATGCAGAAAACAAGGAGATTGTAAGTCAAGAGAGATGATTCCAAGCTAGCTGAAGCAGCTGAGGGGCTTTTCTTCATGATTTAAGAGGGCACCCATGCAAGTTAGCCCGAGTTAGTCACTGACCCAGGTGAGGTTGGTCCCCACCTCACATCCAAAATTCCTCTCTCACTAGTTAGAAACATGCCCTTGTTTTGTGAACAAGGTTCTCGAGATACGATCTTAGGTCCCAGGTCTTCCAAACCCGAGACACGTGTCACCTGATTACCTAGATCCGAGGAGGTGAGATCTAGGCACCTAACCACTCACCTTCATTGGATTGGTCTGGGGTGCTTTTAAATTACTCACATTGTCAGAAGTTTGGTGAATGGTGTAGCTGGGCACCACACCATGAGTAGCCTCCTTGTTTGCTTCCACATTTTCAGGTTGATCAGCCCCCAATAAGAGGACTTGTCGGGGGATGAAGTAATATAATGTAGGAAGTGGGGGAACTGGTGGCAAGAATACTACTTCAACTGGAGAGAGCAATGTCCTTGTCTTTCGGTGTTAGGCTTTTGAGAGATGTTTACCCTTCCCTTTCTTCTTGTTTATCGTACGGCTCAGGTACTATACTTTCCTATCGAATTGTCTCGCTCCTGAGGCTCTTCATCTTGCCACACCCATAGTGAACTTGCCGATGCTAGGGTGGCCTATGGGGTTTCTTTGAAGAGAGGAGCTCCAAAGGTATGTAGTTAAGAGGGTGGTTTTCTTCAATTAGTTGATGGGGGAATGATTCAGTCTTTTGAGTGGGGATCTCATACGAGGGCTTAGGGTCCCAACACTTTAAAATGGATCTGAACTCCCCACACTGAGAAATGTCACGCCCCCTCATTTGATGGTAGGCACACCACAAGTCTTCACATGCTTCAGTTAGATATCTCGCCCTTTTGGGTGCACAAGGACAAATCATCTCTTGCTGAATGAGCATCACAAATACTATGGGGTAGAAGTCGGGTGACACTTCATTTAGGGGTATGCCTTGAAGTTGTTCTTCTTGGACTACAACCATGTGGAAGGCCTCAGCTGCCTTGAATTCTTTCTTAAGATCACCCAAGTGGATTTGCCCCTTTCAAATGAGGGCCTCGATATGATCTTTGAGGTGGAAGCAGTCTTGGACTGGGTGGCTCACCATCTGATGATAGATACAATATTTCTTGTTGTTGGTGAGGCCTACCACTTTTGACCTCTTTAGTTCTAGGAGGGTTATCTTCCCTTGTTCCAACAACATTTGCCCAATGGTTGGGACCCACTCTTGCTCGAATCTGAATTGCTTATTCAACCTCACTTCAAAATAATTTGGTTGATAAAGACCCCGGGCCAGAGGCAACTGATTATACACTTGAGGCTGTTGTGGCTTAAGCAGGGGCTCCCCTTGGGTTTTCAACTGCGGTATTCCCTTGGAGGTGTCCAAGTTTTTATGCGGCACGAAAATGACATGTGGCTTGGGAAGAATGGGTGTGGCAGTGACTGTCACACCAACTATGTTTCTTTGTTGGTTATTACGGGAATTGAGCCGATTAAAGGTTTGGTTTTCCCCCACTCGAGCTTTTTGCACAATTGTGCCCATGATGCTTACAGAGCCTCTAGATCTTTACCGCCTTAGAGATCGTATCAACGAAATTGAGAGGGTTAGATGCCTCGAAGTGGAGGGAGATTTCAGGCCTCATGTTTCGAAAGCAGGTCTGAACTGCGCCAATTTATGGCATGGGATTACTTTAGTAGATAGCTAGGTCCCTCCACCTCTTTATGAATTCGTCCATTGGCTCACCCAACCCTTTGGTCATATTGAGAAGCTTTATAGTTTGAACCTCTCTTTCAACTGCATGGACATGTTTATATAATAACTACTCCATTTCTTCCCAAGACTAGATAGAGTTCGACGGTAGGCGAGAATACAGTTTAAAAGTTGGACCATTGAAAGTTTCTATGAATTGACGAAGGAGCAACCTCATGTCAAACGCCTACTCTTTGCATGCTAAGATGAAGTGTGCTACATGTTGTTGGGGTGAGCTGGTGCCGTCAAAGATTAGCAACCTCGGGAATGGGAGTTGATCGATGAAGGCTGAGTACGACTTTTTGTAGGAAGCCGTTTGTTGGGACACGGGGACTTGAAGGCTTTGGATGCTTTGATCGATCATGGTCAAGATCTCCTCTTGAGTGATTGCGGGGGAAGCAGCTTAAGGACTTGAAGTTCCTCAGTCATCTTGAGGAGGAGGGGTTTCGGCCACTAGAAGAGGTGGAGGTCTTTGCACCTACTTCACAGATGGTGGCATGAGGGGTGAACTAGCCCCATGGTGAGAAAACGTTTCATCTTCCACCCCCTTTAACCTGTCCAGAATCTAGTTTAGGATTTTAGCGAAACGCATCGATTACTCAGGTGGGTCATTGGTTTGGCTAACCATCAGGACATTGGTCATCTCTTCAAGAATGGGCAAATCATGTACGACAAGGGTCTTATAGCTCTTTGGACCCCAATCAGGGAGTCCAGGTAAGAGGGGTTCTAACTACTTCGATTGAACTTGGGTTTGCCTCAATGATCAGGAACATCAACTCTCGACATTCTCAAAATTGGGACTGGGAGCGTGACCCAAATCAATTGGCTTGTCTGAGAGAGGTTAAGGCAAAGTCCATCAACTCAGGTAGAATGTGAGGACCTGAGAATAGGAAGTTTGTGATTGTTTTGGGTACCTTGTGTTTGGTCGAAGAATGGAGAGGTTGTTTTGTTGGTTTGAAGAAATGGGTTTTTCCTCGAGCCTCTCCTCGGGCACCGGCATAGGTTTGGGGTATTGAAGAAGTTGATAAGAGGGTACTTGAAGGGAAGCTTTTTCGAGTACCATGTTTTAAGAGGTTTAGGTGTGATGGAGGGGTTATGAAGAGTAAAGGGTAGGTGTTTTTGGTGCTGCCCGTCAGGGTTAGGGGTGACATTGGGCTTGTGCGTGTGCGTATGACATAGAGGAAGGTTTAAACAACTTTACAGCCAACCAGAGATTGAGCAGATGGTCTAGCCTAGACAGTGGTGATTGTGATATGTTGTGTGTGCGAGGGGGTGACCTTGCGATCACCGCTCACGAGGTGGGTATGCACGTGCAATTGTGGTCCACGACTAGGCCGTTGACTGTGTGTTTGTCGTGAGACAACCTTGGGGTTGCCCCAAGTAAAGTGGGCACAATGCAATGTCAATGGAGTGGCCCATGATCCACCCTTAGTTGTGGGATCAAGTCTCAAGAGACTCGGAGTGTGTGAGTGGTTCAGGTGACCTTTCGAATACCTTGAGAAGCTGACACAGCAGCTAGACCATCACCCATAGTAAGTGCATGAGAAACGGTGGCCTTTGGCCACCTCTTATGTGATGGGACAGTGGCTAGGCTGTTGGAACAGTGGGTGGTGGTGTGTTGCACGGCCTAGTGGCAATTCAATTGGCGTGTGCCGACTGCTAGGCCACTGGTTAGATGTGTGGAATGGGCAATGCCGATGGTATGACGACTGACATGCATGTGAAGCACGCTTGGGGTGACCTTTTGGTCTCCCATAAGAGCAACGATTGTAGAAGAACCGATTGCGATAGAAAGAGAGGTGGAGAATGGCGGTCGGACCGCTAGTGACTGGGTGCACATGGTGCGGGTGGTACGGTGTGTGTGGTTTGAACTAACAAAATAAATAAACGAGGTAATGCCTAGCTCGCTTGTTTGGGGTTAGGACACATCCGGAGCTGAGCCCTCTTAGATCATTTCGAAAGACCCCTAGTCTATTCGGCTTGGTCTGGCTCTAGCTCTTGCTCCCTTGTGACTGTGCACTACTTTTATACCCACTTGATGGAATTTCTTACAATCTCATTGTTTTAAGGTATTTTTTGACACTTGTATCCCTGATGCGAATAAAGAGGAAGCCAATCATGACCAAGGCTCGCATGTGCCCCCTGCGGACCATGGAAGCGTTATCAAAATAAACCCCAATCTGGAGCAGATTTATGAAAGATAACGGATGGTTCCCAAAAGGCATGTGGAGGTATCACTCAGCTCCCTAAGGACACCCACCAAGTTTCATCGTGATCCGACGACGTTAAGGTGGATCAGAGACAAAACCAGTTTTCAGGTTCAGCCTCTCGTATGTTGAATGCACCTTATAATTACAGCCCTATTACCGGAGCTTTAGATAAACACCAGACCACTTCCATCGGATTCAAAAAGTCTGAAAACCCCTAAATATCAAATTTTAGCTCATTTGAACACTTATGGACCATTTCATGACCAACTTACCTAAAAGCAGTGGGTTATACACTATTTTGGTGCTCCCTCGGTGAACCAGTTTCCATAAATGGAAATTGTGTAATGTGATTTCGGGATCATCTTTGAAAGGAAATATAAATTCTTCTTCTTAAGCTGGATCAAGCTCAAATTTTTAGGAGGATATTCGTCTCGTTGTCGCGCACCTTTTGATATGCGGCACGACCCAAGACGGAAGAAATCCTAGAGAGAAGCTGCTTAAGAAAAATCATGCTTTGCACCTGACATCGGATAGACTTGAAAGAAGGTCCGTTGTGACTGTGACGTCGAGGGCTTCGATCCAAGTGAACGTCATAAGTAATGAGTGATCGAAAAGGCTGTATTTCAAGGTTGTAAGAAAGGGCATTTTTTAGTGATCAGAATCCATATTCCTGTAAAATTCCCCAATTCGAAAAGTGGCAGTCTGGTCATCAAATCGAGTCATTCTTGTCGCCAAACGATTGTGGCGAGTTCCTCAACATTCTACAATAGAAAAAGCAAAGCAAAAAGGCAAGAAATGAGTGAAATCTAAACTTTAAGAACACCAATTTCTCATATTTTGCCCGAGACTTCGATTCGCGGATTCAATAGCATATCAAGACAACCATCTCCTCAAGGCCATCACTTTCATGACAATCTTCTTGCCGGAAGGTCACCGGAAATACCCAAAATGGGGTTCAGACGACCACCATAGCCTAAGGCCCCTTTTCGGGGACCATCTTGCTATTTTCAAGATTGTGGGTAAGGGAAAAACAGTCATTTTTCCAAAAAAAAAAATGGATGCATATTTAATTCATAGAAAATGTATTTTTTAGCAACTTTAGTTTGTTTCCCTTATTTTAAAGGGAGTGTTATATAAGCACTTGTACCCTAAATTCAAGAGGAGGGAAATTAATGAGATTTTGGCCCTTACATTAAAAATAAATCATTTGAGTTTCCCTTGATTGTTGGCAATATTTTCTCTATCCTTTTCACTCAAGAAGAGGAGAGAGAAAACTTTCTCCCATGAGATATTACCCTTAGAACTTCCCACTCCCCATTCAAAATCTTCAACTTCTCACGTGCAACCCTTCACTCCCAACCTAGTCACCGGTTCGGTCCACGGAGTCCACAAGGTAATTTTTCACTCTTTGTCTTTCTTCTTTTCTCATCTCCACTTATCTCTCTCCCCCTTCTCTTTCTCTCTCTTCTCTCTCTCTCACTCACATAGTCGATTGTGTCGGTGGCTAAGCCGTCAGCCCACCCTCTATCCCTCTTCTCTCTCTCCACTCTTTCTCTCTCTCTCTTCTCTTTATCCCACTCTCTCTTTCTTTATCTCTCTCTCACTTTCTCTCTCACACAGCCAATCCGGATGACGGTTAAGCCGTTGGCCCAAACTCTTTGTCTCTCTTCTCTCTCTTTCTCTCTCTTTCTCTCTCCTTCTCTCTCTCACAGTCGATCAGGCCGGCAGCCACCTCTTTCCCTCTTCTCTCTCTTCTCTCTCTCCCCCTTTTCTCATTCTCCCACTTATCTCTCCTTCTCTCTCTTTTTCTCTCTCTCACACCCGATTGAGCTCATGGCTAAGTCGTTGGCCTCTCTCTCTCCCCCTTTCTCTCTCTCTCTTTCTAAGTCGATTAAACAACTGGCTCACCCTCTTTCCCTCTTCTCTCTCTACTCTCTCTCCCCCTTTCTCTTTCTATCTCACTTCGCTCTTCTTCTCTCCCTCTCTCACAGTCGATCGGATTGGCGGCTAAGCCACCGGCCCACTCTCTCTTCTTTCTCTTTCTCTCCATCTCTCTCTCTCACAACCAAGCGGGCTTTCATCTTCTCTCTCTTTCTCGCTCTTTCTCTTCTCTTTTTCCTTTTCTTCTCCCTCTCTTTCTCTTCTCTTCTTCTCCTCTTTCCTCTCTTCTCGGTTCTCTTCCTCTCTTTTTTTTCTCTTTGTTCTCCCTCGCTCTTCTCTTCTTCTCCCCTTCCTCTCCTCTTCTCTCTTCTCTCTCTTTCTCTTTCTATTTCTCTCCCTTATGACCAACAGGGATAGTAGCTAAGCTGTCGCCCCGCCTCCTTTCTCTCCCTTCTCCCTCTCTCTCTCTCATAATAGATCAGGCCCGTGGCTAAACCACCGGCCCACCCTCTTTCCCTCTTTCTCTCTCTTTTTTCTCTCTCTTCTCTCTCTTTCCCCCTTTCTCCCTCTTTACTTCTCTTCTCTCTCTTTCTCTTCTTCTCCTTCTTCTTCTCCCTCTCTTTCTCTCCCCCTCCATCTCTGACAAGCCAAATGAGCTGGTGGCTAAGCTGCCTACCCACCTTCTCTCTCTATCTTCTCTTCTCTTTCCCCTCTCTTCTTCACTTTCTTTTCTCTCCTTTTCTTCTCTCTCTTCCATCTCTCTTCTCCTCTCTCTTCTTCTCTCTTCTCTCTTATCTCTCGATCGAGTTAGTGATTAAGCCACTAGCTCTCTCTCCTCTCTCTCTTACTCGACCGAGCCTATAGTTATGCCGCTAGCTACCCTCTTCTCTTCTCTTTTCTCTCCTTCTCTCCTTCTCTCTTCTTCTTCTCTCTCTGCTTCTATCTTCTTCTTCTCTCTTCTTCATCTCTCTTCTTCTCTCTCTTCCTCTCTCTTCTCTTTTCTTCTCTCTTCTTTTCCTTCTCTCTCCCTTTCTCTCTCTTTCTTTCTCCCTCTCTCTCTTCTCCTCTCTCCCTCACTCGACTGAGTTGGTAGTCCCCTCTCTTTTTGTTCTCATCCTCTCTTCTTCTCCTTTTTCACTTCTCTCTCTCCTCTTCTTCTCTTTCACTCTTCTTCTCCTTCTTCCCTTCTCTATACCAGTCTCTTCCTTCCTCTCTTATCTCACCTTCTTTCTCTTGTTTCCTCTCTTTTGCCCTCACTCTATCTTCCTCTCAGTCTATTTCCCTCTCTCCTTCTTACTCTCTCTCATTCCCTCTCTCTTCCCCATTCTCTCTCTCCTCTCTCTTTCTCGCATCCTCTCTCTCTCCTCCCTCTTGTTCATTTTCTTTTCTTCTTCTCTCTTTAATTAAGACTCCTACTTCCATTCCTCCCTTTCTACCCCCCTCTAACTCTCTACTTATTCAACTCTCACATTATGTACTCTGCTATCATCTTACCTATGAAATTTGGTCATATTTATTCATTTCATTTTGTTTATTTATTCGCATACCCATACGAGGACGTTTGACAAGACGAAAGGCTATTGAATTGATAAATAGTCTCATATAGCCCCATCTTTCTAATGGCAAGTCAAGTTCCTTTAACCCACTTGTCTGGCATCATTTTATGTATGTGTTCATGAGCCGTAGAGTGCAAAGCAAGTGGGCTAAAGTCGAACCAGTCTCAGACTAGGGGCCTTTCCATCGTGATCTAAGAGGACATCCGAAAAATGCTCGAGCGTGTCAAGAACCCAAAGTGATATACGTCCCTCCTCACAAGACACAATCTTCTCTCACTAGTTGACACTTGTCTGCACGTGCGCCACATGTCACGGTTCCCGAGACAATGATCTCGAGCCGGATCCAAACCCGGGTCCCTGTGCGGTCTAAAGACTCGATGAGATTGAGGCACAACCACTCGTCCCTTTAATTTTCCTTTCCATGATGAGGTTTAGAGGGGGGTGTTTTAGGGGTCGAGAATTTTAAGCGGTAGAGATAAAAAAGAGAGGGATCGAGTATAGAGAGAGAAGAATGGATTGAAGAGGGAGAAGAGTATAAAAGGGGATAGAAGAGAGTGAGGAGTTTAGAAAGAGAACAAGAGATAGAAGAGAGACAGAGACGAGGTAAGAAAAGAAGAGGGGATAGAAGAGAGAGAGGAGTTCCCTAAAATTGGGCGGCTTTCTGGAGTCACCTCCAGAAGGAGGTATTTGCTAGGTGACGGGAAAGCACGAAGCATAGATACCCCGAATGATTCACAAGAAGCTATACTAGTGGGACTGGCCCAACCAGGATGTGTCTCAGAAGAGCCCTCTAAGAGTGAAAGATAAAAATAAAAATAGAAGAATAAGAGCAAGAGAAGGAAAGTTTAGAATGACAGAAGAAAATGTAGTGAAGTGAAGTAAAGAGAGAAGAAAAAGGTCGACCCCGACGGTTTTTTAAGGTCAAGGAACCGGGTCGAACCCTATTGCGGCCTCAAAAGAGCCTCACTCAAGGGGAAGGTTTGAGGAGAGAAGTACAAGAGAAGAAGAACCTCTCAATCATCAAGCGACAATCTGGTGTATGCTTCTTTTTCAGAGGGCTTATAACAATTGGAGGTAAAGCGAGATATGTTGATGAGGCAAGTGAAGAAATAGGAGAGACAAGTAGAGGAAGAGTGCAAAGAAAGAATAAAGAGAAGTGAGAGAAGATAATGAGAGGTACAGAGAGGAAGTGAGTGAGGGTGAAGAGAGTGAGAGAAGGTGAGAGAGAGAAGAAGAGTGAGAGGGAGGGTCAAGACGTGAGAATGAGAGAAGGGGGAGTGAGAAGAAGAGAAAAGGAGGTAAGAGAGAGTGGGACAGCGGTTAGGCCACTTGCCCTTGAGGTGAGAGAGAAGACAAAGTGAGAGAAAGGGAGAAAAGAGGAGAGAAGAGGGGGAGGGAGTGGGACACCGGCTAGGGCATCTGCCCTAACAAAGAGAGAGAGAGAGAGAGAGAGGAGAGAGAGAGTAAAGGACAGTGAGAGAAGAGAGAAAGAGAGGAGAAGAGCTAGGGCAGCAGTTAGGCTCCTGCCCTGGCTAAGAGAGAGAGAGAGAGACAGAGAGAAGGAGTTGGGGCAGCTGCTAGGCCGCTTGCCCTAGCTAGAAAGAGAGAGAAAACATGAAGGGAAAGAGAGACAGAAGAGAGGAGAAGGAGGAGAGAGGAAGAAGAAGAAGAATAAGAAGAATAAGAAGAAGTAGACAGAAGAAGAAGAGAAACAGAGTTATGAAGAGGTAGCGCACTTCATGAAGGGAGCATGGTCAACCCATAGTTGTGCTCTCCCACTAAGGACGCACCCATTGCTACACCTATATTTACGCAGGATTTTCCTTCATTCATTCCTCAATGTAGGATAAATAACTCACTATTATTATCTCTACAAATAAGACAAAGCAACACTTACCAAAATACTATAGCTCAAAAGCATATTATTTTGAAATTTCATAGAAAAAATGCTACTTTCATCGAAGGAGGTAAAGGATTCAAATTCTTGGTGATTGTCCCAAAATACCAAACACGCTAACTTAATGTCTTTAGGACTTGGGTTGGGGCTTGATTGATTAGCTACTGACCTTAGAAACACTAGCTTCTTAGTTCACTTACTGCTGCTAAACTACCAAAAGTAAAAGAAAACAAAAAAAAACGGAAAAAGAAAGTAAAACAAAGCAATGATGAAATGGCTTATAGTACATGATACACCATCGAGATCCAAAATCCAATTATCAATATAAATAAAACACGTTCCCACCGTTAACGATAGGAGTAGATGCACACTTGAAATACTCCAAGTTTTTCACCTATGGGGCACCAAATTATCATAACCACCCCTCGCCCTACCACTCGCAATCCCTTGTTGGGCTTATGTGGTCATTAAAGGCCTTATGAGAGCTTGTACAAGAATTTTATATTGTGAAATATAAACTCAATGGGAGTGTAGTCCTCTCTTAGACCATACTAAGCAAACATTATTTGTCGATACTCGGACTAGGCTTAAGTGCTAGACCAATCGAGTTGAAAACCCAAAGTACCTAGACATAAAGCTAAAATCGATGAGGGTTTAGTGGGATAGCCCTCGATGATGTCGGAGCATGCCCGGATGAGTGAGTCAAGGGATTATGCAGCCCTTGTGTGTAATGGATAGTCCCTATAGAGACAGGCAAAAACCTCATCATCATACCATCACACAGCATGTATATTGCTGGACGTATCGAGATAGCAATCCACCATTGAGGGTGAAGTGTGTACATGTACGAGAGATTACCCCTATGCACCGTGGAGCTGTGGTTGCATCATGGTCTGAAGAACCATAGAGTTGTCTTTAGGGGAGCACCTGAAATCTATAGACTGGGATTACGTCTCCTAGCCTATTGGCTGAATTTGGTGGCCCAATCATGAACCCCTATAGTGGACTATGGGTCATAAAAATCGCTGGGTCGGTTTGAGAAAGCTAGTGTGGTTCGTGGTCCACAGTTGAAGGTAGAGTGCTCCAGTTTATTGATAATTCCTAGATTTATATGGATGTGATTCCCTTCAAAACTAATTAGTTTTAAATAATTTTATGTTATATGAAGTTTAGAATGATTATTTGAATTTTTGTGATTATCTTGGTATTTTATTTTTGATCATTTAGATTTATAAATAAGAGAAAACCATTTTACAATATTTTAAATAATCAAAGAGAAATAAAATATTATTTCTGAAACTCATTTTAATAATTTATAATTCATAAATATTTGAGAGGACCCATGGGGGCCCTCCAAGCCCACTATTGTGATGTGTGTGGGACGTGGGACCCGCATAAGGTCCCCATGGGTGGCGCAAGCCACTTATTGGGGGTACTTTCTTATTTTCTAACCTTGTGATCAAGGCAATCAATTAACTTGAAAATTTATGAAAAGCGTTTTGTAGATATTTTGATTGAAATAAGAATATAATGTTTCATGATTTAAGGAATTTTTATTATTCAAAGATTATGTGAATAAACAATAAATATCCATAAAAGAGAAAGTATGAGTAATATTTTCTTTATTTGAATATTTGATAGGAATATGTTTAGGAAATGGAGGATAAATTTCTAGTACATTGCTTTGAATATTGATGGTGGATCTAAGGAATGGATGACTCACAACTCTCATCCCACAAGTCTATTTAGATCAATGGTCTATATTTTTGTCAGTAAAGATGATAAACCCTAAAGTATAGAAAATATATAAATAGAGGCTCTTCGCCCTTATAATTTTGTACACATCTTCTCTCTTCTCTCTTTAAGATCTCTTTTCTCTAAGCTCTCTTTCTCTCTAGGGACCATGCCCTACCAAGGGTTATCTCTCTCTCTCTCTCTNTACTGCACTTGACTCGTCGCTAGTCTNTAGACTGTACCNGTCGCCTAGTCTACGTTACGACGTTCCTAGAACCTTGACTACCTTAGGCTTACGGGA
>NW_006498062.1:3744387-3758039 GCF_000471905.2 Amborella trichopoda | reverse complement strand
AACCTCCAAAAAAAAAGAAAAAGAGACTAAACTACCCCCATCTCTCCTCGTGGCTTTTACCCACGACTCTCTCCTCATGGCTTTTACCCACGACTCTCTCCTCGTACGTTCACTCCAGCAATGCAGAGACTCGCTCCAGCAATGAAGACACATGCTCCAGCAATGCAGAGACTCGCTTCGGCAATGAAGACACACGCTCCAGCAATGCAGAGGGTCTCTTCAGTAATGAAGATACGCGCTCCAACAATGCAATAACATGCTCTGGCAGTAAACTTTCTGGAGCCACAGCGCTCTGGCTGTTGAATAGGTCGCTCCGGCAATGAAAACCAGCACTGCTGCAATGCAGAGGGTCGTTCCGGCAATGAAGAGATGCACTTCAGCAATGCAAAGACTGGCTCTAGCAGTACACTTTCTAGAGCCACAGCGTTCCGGCAGTTGAATAGGTCGCTCTAGCAATGAAGACAAGCGCTCCGGCAGTACACATTCTGAAGCCACATCGCTCCTGCAGTTGAATTTGTCGCTCTGGCAATATGCTACTTGGGACGGCCAATTGATTTTTTTGTACAGGAAGGGCATTTTCGTCCAAACAAGAACAAATTTTTACCTTGGGGGGGTTTTACGAGGTAAGGTGGTTGTAGAAAAAAAAAGTGAGAGAAAATGTTAGCTGGGGGGTAAGTTGCATAGATAGTATATTTGGGGGGTTTTTATAATTTTCTCTAGAATATATGAGAATAGGGTATTTATGTATTTAAACATCACTTTCCAAAAATAATATAATACAAAAACATATTATTTAATAACAACTAATATGTTTATAGCAAAAGTAAAACTTGTTTTAGTGAGGGAGGTCAAGGGCTTGAATTCTTACCCTACCTTGGGAGTCGAGGGGCTTGATTGATTAGCTATTGCCCTTAGCAACACTAGCTTCCTAGTTCACCTCCTACAAGTGAACTAAAAAACAAAATGATGAGGTGGCTTATATTCGTGGTATACGTAAACGTTTGTATGGGCCCAGGCAACTTTGAAATTCCGATGTCTAAGTTTGTATGGCCACATGCATATGTAGCTGCATGCTATGTTCCGTTTGTTATAGATAGACTCTATGGGTTGCACTTACATTGAAGTGTCATTTGGAGCACATCCTATGCTGATATCTTGTTTGTATCCGATGGTGCAAGGCATGCAGCCGCATGTGGTCTCGGTCATGGAGAATACTAACTTTAAAATTTTGTTTAGTTTTTTCGTAAAGTTTGGGGCACCGCCCTACCAATGAAAAACTAAAACAAAAAAGGAAATTAAAATTCGGTTCCACAATCCAGAGGACAATTTTGAGAAAATAAAAAAATGTGGGTTGACAACCTTCTTTCCAATTTCCGTTTATAAATGGAGCATTTCGTATTTTACTTGAGAGTGATTTATCTATGGATCTTAAAATTTTAGGTAACATATGAAATGCTCTGTTTATAGGCAAAAATTATAAAGAAGGTTGGTCAATCCACTTTTTTTTTATTTTTTTCAAAATTTCCTTTTGGTATGAGGATTCCATCTTCGCATCAAATTTTAATTTTTTTTTAAGTTTTTTCTTAAAACTTGGGGAAATGCCCAACTAATAAAAAAAAAAACTAAAAAAAAAAAATCAATCTGAGGATAGAATCCTCTATCCAAAAGGAAATAAATAAATACATAAATAAAGTTGACTGATTTTTTTTGTAATTTTTTCCTATAAATAAAGTATTTCATATTTTGTAAATCACTCAAACAAATAAGGTGCTCAGAATCTCCAACAATCACGCGGCATTCCTCTCCATTGGAAAACGATGGGAACCAAAAAATATATTTATAATTTTCTAGAGAGAAGCATTCTTCCCCTTTACTTTAGACGGGTGGAGAGACAAAGTTTGTCACACATGGGTCTATGGTAATAATAATTCATATGTTTCTTCAACTTAATCATTCATCATTATTAAATCTTTCATCATTATTAATTTTTAAACGTGGGTTGGAGTTTTCTTTTTTCAAAGGGTACAGTTTGTATAGAGCCTAGGCGCTAGCCAATCAAATTACAGCCTACCTTCAAATAATGTCAAGAAATGTGGTTTCAATACTGGAAAACTTTGTAATAGCCTTAAAATATATTTTTTATTTATTTATAGAGTTTAAAGCATCAAAAAATAATGTAGATCGACAGATTTATGAAAACTTGAAAATCTTGCAAATTGACGATCCAAAAATATGTTACAAAATGTATTATTTTCAAAGCTTGAAATCCATTTTCTCGTGTTTATGCATCTTGATGTCGGGATGATCAATCTGAGAAATTTGAGTATCAAAACAACCTCTTTTAATGAAATTTTTGAGGTAGGCTCTAATTTGATTATTTAGAGCCTCAGCTCTATATAAATTTCTCCCTTTTGGAATGAGAGGCGTGAACCCGGGGGGTTGGAGCTTTCTTTTTCCAAAAAGTGGAATAAGAAAGATGAACCAAGGGAAAGGAGTTAGGTATCTTCGACCAGATTTCAGAGAGAGAGAAAGAAGACTACAAAAAGAGAGAAGTGAGAGAGATAAAGTGGGCGATTGGTTTCCGGTTTTGGCTTTTGTCTTTAGAAAGTTCATTAGCATTTAAAGCTCAGGAAAAGGCCCAAATAACTCGTGACAGGTTGTTTCGGAAAGGGACGAGCTCCAAGGGCGCCTTTTAGTAGGGTACGGATTACCCAATGTATCCAACAAAATTAATCAAAGTGAGGCGCACTTCCAATTCTATTTATAGATGCAATTTAGGTTGGCAGAAACTCATATGATAATCCGAAAATCTTATTTATAGGGAAAAGTTTATATAGTTCGAGGCTTTAAACAATCAAATTTGAGCTTACCTAAAAAACTATACTAGAAGAGGTTGTTTTGATGCCCAAATATCTTCAAATTGATAATCTCGACATCAAGATGCATGGACATAAGAAAAAAATGGATTTCAAGTTTTGAAAATAATGTATTTTGCAACCCATTTTCAGACCATCAATTTTCATGTTTTTCAAATTTTCATAGATCTATCGATCTACATTATTTTTAAACTTTAAACGTTAATAAAGATGAACATATATTTTAAGGCTATCACAACTATTTTCAGTATTGAAACAACGTTTCTCGACACCATTTGAAGGTACGCTCTGGTGTGATTGTTTAGAGCCTAAGCTCTATACAAACCACACCCTTATTTATAATTATAAAGATGCACTTTATGTAGAGCCGAGGCTCTAAACAATCAAAATAAAGGGCACCTTCAAATAGTGCAATGTAGTTTGAATACTAGAAATCTTTGTGATAGCTTTAAAATATATTTTTATCTTTAATTATAAAATTTAAATCTTAAAAAATAGTGTAGATCAAGTAGATCTATGAAAACTTGAAAAACTTGAAAATTGACAGTCAAAAAATGTGTTACAAGATGAACTATATATAAAACTTAAAATCCATTCTTTTCTCATGTCCATCTTGATGTCAAGATGATCAACTTGAAGATATTTGGGCCTCAAAACAACATCTTCTAGGAAAATTTTTTATGTGAGTTCTAATTTGATTGTTTAGAGCCTAAGGTCTGTATAAAATTTTTTATTTATAATATTAAAATCTCCTAAGTAATATAGATCGCGCATATTCATGAATACTTTAAAATTTTGAAAATGGACGTTTCAGATAATGTATTACAAGATGCAATATTTGTGGCTTTCAAAGCCATTTTGTTTTTCATATTCATACATATTGAGGTCAAGATGATCGATTTGAGGTTTTTCGGCACCAGAATTGTGGGATTCTACGTAATCCCCAGAGCATCAAAAAAACAATGAAGAAATGGATTGGATGAAAATCACTTTTTTGTTGTTGCTGTAGTCCTTTTCTTGTGGTTAGTGCACTTTTTTTCTATTTTCTTTCTGCACATGTTTCGTCTGGTTCAAGAGTTCCATACTTGTATCTCTAGGCCAACTTTCGATTATTAAAACTAAAGACGTAGTATATACAACTCAAACATCGAGCATTTGACATAAGGCCCTAGAGCTCTTGAGAAAGCTAGGAGGCAATGGGAGGCTTTAAAAGTTGAGAGTATATACATCCCATAATAATTTCCTATATTTTACTCTTTTAAGACCTTTATGTAAGAATATCACACCAATTAATCTTATTTGGGCTCCACTATCTTTGAGTTGTTATAAACTTAATTTTGATAGCTCTTTATTTAGTAATCCTGAACATGCGGGGGTGGGAGGTGTATGTAGAGATTATAAGGGTATTATGATATTATTCTATGCTGCCTCTTGTGGAGATAAAGGCTTGGGCTAACGATGCCGATATGGCAGCTTTGCTAAAGGATGGTTGAATTGGAAAGACACAAGCTTGGGGTATATTTTATTAAATGAAGGAGATTCGATTAATGTTATCAACTGGTGCAACTGTCTGTCTAGACCGTTTTGGCATATTCAATCTTTATGGCTGTAAGTTTAGGATTCATCTTTGCAATTTTACTTTCAACCATGTTTATATAGAAACAAATTTCATTGCAGATGATTTAGCCAAAAAGAGTGTTTCATTAAGTTCTTGATTGTTTCTTCTAATTTTTTTTTAATATTGTCATGGTAATTACTCCACTTATCTAATAATATTAGTACTCCTGTACCAAAAAAAAAAAAAGTTATTAGAGTTATTTTTTATTTTTTAAATGATATTTCTTCAAGTCAACTTTATCTAAAATTCAAAATGTATATTACTAGGGGATGCTATTTATTTTTTTAATTTTTTTTCCTGTATAAGTGCAACAATTGAGGTTTTCTTCTCTATTGGCCACTACGAATATTGAGAATTCGATATAGGTCCACCCACAAGGAGTATTTAATCACGCTCGGATAACGGGATAACCGGAGTAGTGTTGGTATTAAAAAACAACAATATAAAAAACTTGTGTGCATGCAAGGTTAAGGCTTTATACAATGGGGGAAAAGTTTATATAGAGCACAATCAAATTAGAGCCTATCTCAAATCAAATTAGAGCCTATCTCAAAACATTCACTAGAAGAAATTGTTTTCATGCCCGAATATAATCAAATTGATCATTTCGGCATCGAGATATATGGACATAAGAAAAAAATGGATTTCAAGTTTTAAAAATAGTACATCTTATAACGCATTTTAAACCGTCAATTTTCAAGATTTTCATAAATCTCCTTTGTCTACACTATTTTTGAAGTTTTAAATTTTATAATTAATATCACAAAAATTTTTAAATATTGAAATTATAATTCTCGACACTATTTGGAGGAGGGCTCTTATTCGATTGTTTAGAGCCTCGGCTCTGTACAAACCGCACCCTTATGTATACTTCTTCCTGTGGTAATTACGGTAAATGACAGGGTTAGTATTGGCATTAAGAGAAATACGGGAGTCCTCGATCCCATTGAAGGAGTCGTATTTAAAGAGGCGTTCCGACAAGTGGAACGCGCCGGCCGACGAGGATCAATAGGAACTCTCTCTAACTTTCTCTCTCTCCCATTAATGAACTCCACCTCTCTCCCATCAATAACTCCACCTCTCTCTCTCTTCTAATTCTGTCTCTAATAGAAAACTCTCTGTCTCTCTCTGCACTGTCATGAATTCAATGGATGACCTGTAACAATGGCAGGCGTGATTTATAAGTTTAGCCTGAATTAGCAGGAGGGCGAAGGTGGGGACTTTCTCTCTCTGCTAAGAGTAAAGAGTTTGGTTCTCTCTCTCTCCACTCAGTAAGACGAAGACTTAAAGAGATAGGGGCTTTCTATCTGTAAAAGGAATAGCTCTCTCTACTGAGCAAGTAAGAAGAATTAGAGAGATGGGGCACTACGTTTGTGGGACTGGGCTGTTCGAGAGCGATAGAATATCCAGAGAGGGAAGTCATTACAGTCTCTCAAGCGGTTTCCTCCCTTCTCTTGGGGCTCGAAGCAACCGCATGGTCAAGCTCCGAAAGTTCATCGTCTCTCCCTATGATCGTCGCTACAGGTACTCTCTCTGTTTCTCCTCTCTACCTATTGCCATTGACCAATTTTGAAAGTGGATTTTTCTCTGCATTTCAAAGAAAAGAAAAACTGGTCTCTCTCTCTCTGGTTTCAAAGGTTTTGTAAAGATCCGATCAAAATGCTTCGTTTGCGAAAAGAAGTGCTTTCGGATTATCATTAGAGAACTGAGAAGTAAAAACTGCTTTCGGACTTGTACGCGTTAAATCGAAGACCCTCTCCCCTTGTTATGAATGATGTGACTACTGGACACGTAGCGATGCTGCCGCGGGAGCATACTGTTCACTTCCTCCCTCGGACGGAAAACTAATTTGGAATGATTTTCTTGATATGGCAAAATTTGGGGAAGCTCCTAAAACCGACTAGATGATTCGCTTTAAAAGAATAAAGTTGAGTTTCAAATTTTCTGACACCTAGATCTCCCCTTTAAAAATTGGACGGTTTTCATTCAATCTTAATACATTATTTTGTTCAAGCCCATCAAGAATGTAATTTAGGCTTTTTTTATTTATTTTTTAATTGAGTAGTGTGAAGTGGTTAAATCCCCAAAATTTGAAGTTCTAAAATACTTCTGGATTAGATTTTGCGTGAGTAAATAAACAATATGCTCAAGGAGGGAGCATGAAATCTGTTAGCATGACCAAAGTGACCCATTTTCGTTTGTGGGATTTGTACGACGGTTTATGATTTCAAGAGCACTATGTTAATACCTTTTCAAAAGGAAAATTATTCCATCGGGCGGGGACAACATTTCTTCATTTGTGGTTTTCGGTATAAAGTATCCATTTTAAGGATAGACGTAGATAGGTGGTCCATTTAAAAACAATTGAAACTTACGGTCTTAATATTTATTTTCTTAATAAAATCATTATTTTTAATTTTGAAAATTTATTCACTTTTCATATTCATGATCTCCACATTAGAGATTACATGTCCTTTATTTAAAAATTCATCTCAAAAATAAATTTCTAAGAGGTGACTAATTTTTACATGGACTCATAGAAACCATCTTTTTCAAAAACATAGGGAATCATGTTTCTTTCATCGGAGGCATGCTTTAGTAGGGCTAGAATGTGAAAGCACTAGATAAATATTTCCAAAAGAAAATTATTGAAATTTGAGTTATCTAATACTTAGATCTCACCCTCTAAAAAATCGGGTGGTTTCTATTCAATCTTAATTATTATTTTTTTTTTAAAAGGTCGAGACATTAGTTTTTTCAACTGCTTAGAGGATGCAATTAGGAAAATCCTTTTATTAAGGTTAATCTATGTGCTAAAGAGGTTATATCTTCAAAAAATTGGGCTCCCAAAATATTCTTTGGTGGGATTTTACTTGAGGGAGTAAATGGATAGTATACTACCAAAGGGATAAAATATATTTTGGCTTCTTTATCAAATAATCATGGTATAAATGAGGCTGAGCATCCTAGGTCATATACAGAGGTCAAAGTTCGAAGACCGCACTACATTTTTAAAAAGGACAAAATGAGTTGTGCCTTAGGACCTTCATGCTATGTGAGCCATCACTTTTCCCAAAGTTAGGGTTGCAATAAGAGCATAAAAGTGGGTCCACTATCCTATGCTTAGGGGTTTAGCTTAGGACTGTAACTTGAATGCAAAAGTGGGTTGAATAAATGTAATTACGTCCCACCAAGTAGGGGTGGCAATGGTCGGGAATGGGTCGGGTCGGGTCCAACTGGATTCGGACTTAGACCTGAATGGACTTGGGTCCAGGTTTTGGACTCGGACTTGATCCGTGGGGTTCAAAAGTTGAACCCATACCTATACCTGTATCCATCGGGTCTCGGGTATGGTTGGGTCCATTGCCACCTTCATTTGGAGCTTCTTTTTTTGTAGCTGATTTTTGAAGTGTGAGCGATTAGAGCGAGAAAGAGGGACACAATCGACATCCAGAGAAAGAGAGCTATGTCTCCAAGAAACTGAGAGAGGGAGGATGGTGATGGGGTTTGGCGGTTGGAGAACCGGGAAAGATGAAAAGCATTGAAAGGATTTTAGGGTTGGAGCTTTGGCTTTTGGATAAACTAAAAATTGGGGTCCGGGTACCCATCCGATCGTGTATAGCAGGACTCATACCCGGACCTGGGACTATCCGGATATCCTTTATTGGACCCGGACTTTACCCGTAGGTCCAAACCTTGGACCCATACCCGGACCCATGTCAGATATACCCGGTGGGTATGGGTCGTTCTGGTCCATTGCCACCCTACCACCAAGTTTACGATTATAGCAATAATTTAAGGTGGTTGAATGAATAAAGGACCACCAAAGTAGCTCATGTTTTGTCACTGAGTCTGGTGTTGTAGCAAGAATGTGAAATGCGTTGAAATAGGAGGATGGCTCAAATGGCACTTATTTTGGCGGCCACCTTTGAAAATGTAGGAGGGGCAAAAGCTTGAGAGAGAGTTAGTGACTTGGTTTAAACCGGAGTGACTTAGTTTAAGGGTTTAAAACATGGGGAGATCTTACGCGTCTTTTGTAGGTTATATGGCATACTAATTGGAACACCAACGTTCAAAACATGGGGACATCTCACGCCTCATGTCTTTTGTAGGTTATACGGCATACTAAATGGAATATCAACATGTGATCAGCGCTGCAAGTGGGCCGCCGAGCAGGCTCGGCTCGACACATGCCAGATTTGACACATGATAGGTCTAGTCCTATATTGGGGCATGTCGGTTTAGGTCATGCCTCAAAATTGGGGCCTACAACTTTTAATAGGCTGGGATTAAGCTTCCACTTCGTAATACAATCTCAAGGGCTATAAGGCGCATAAGGTCAACGTGTGCCCTACTATTTCTTGCATAATGTAATTGGAAATAAGGATCTTCGCATACACCTCTCTATAGAGTAAAAGCAGTCTCCTTGATCACATGTGATATGAGTTACATGCCACAACGTAAATGACAAATAATATTATGATTACGTTGGATCTACACCATACGGGTCTTAGTGCCTTCAAGCTATTCATCTTGTCACAACCAATGCATCTAGGGTTGCATCCAAGTAACATGTGATATGAGTTACATGCCACAATGTAAACGACAAATAATATTACGATTACGTTGGATCTACACCATACAAGTCCTAGTGCCTTCAAGCTATTCATCTTGTCACAGCCAATGCATCTAGGGTTGCATCCAAGTAATTAACATGAGCATCCTCAATGCTCACACTTAGTTGTCGCGCACGCTATATGATCTGCTGGGATACCATATGGATCATGTCAATTCCCAACTACAGAACGTCGTCTCGATCTGTTATCATATCAATATTCACACACCCTGTGTGTATCTTATTCTCCAATATCTCAGACATTGATGGTGGTCAACACTATGCAAGAAAGTGGACCGAGCAAGCGCGTGATTTATCTAGCAATGGGTATGCATCCTAGTACGCAAGTGTGAATGTGCAATCAAATCATGAGTGTGTATTGAACAAACCACAATACCATAAAACTATCAAATAAACGGTAAAAGTCTATTAAAGAAAACATCCATGTACCAAAAGAGTAAGACATTGACAATGGTACAAAAAATCAATTAAGGACTTCCAGGTCTCAATCCCTTGGCATGAGCTCTATACTTCTTTTAAGCTATATAGGCTTAGTCATGGGGTCTGCTACCATCCTGTTCATGGGATTGTATATGTCAAGACCGTCTCTTTTTCTCTCATTAGAATTTTACAAAAAATGATACCCCATATCAACGTGCTATATCTTACTGTACTACCTGTGGCTTTTTGCGAAAGCTAATGTTGCTATATTGTCACAAAACATGCTCACATACTCTCTAGTACTCAATATGATCCTTAAGCTTTACAAGATCTACATTAGCCACATGCCCTCTTGCATTGCAGCACAACAATCACTATATTTCGATTTCACATTGGATATGTCACTCATGTCGCTTTCTTATTGTACTAAGAAATCACTCTCATTCTCAGAGTGAAGGACTTTCTTAATGTCAACCATCAATACTCTAGGCCACCCATCTAATCCGACATACTCTATCTTCGCAATAGCAGATCATTTTCCAAAAAATCTATAAATAGTGTATGGTTTTTTGGAGATATCAGAGTATCCCATTCATAATCTGTCAATGTTCACCATCTGGATTACTATGGTAGTGACTGATCATTTCCCAAAAAATCTATAAATAGTGTATGGTTTTTTGGAGATATCAGAGTATCCCATTCATAATCTGTCAATGTTCACCATCTGGATTACTATGGTAGTGACTTTATATGTTGTAGGATACAACCTGTCACGTTTCGAACATGGCATACATTAGATTGTCTACCATACTTTCATATGGGATACATATTATCTTTTCAATTATTAGCCTCTGTATGTGGTAGAGATTATGGCTAAGCACATGATCCTTCTAGACAGGAGTACTGATGGCACCACTGAAATGCATCATAAATCATTCTAAGATTTTTCTAATGTAAGTCACTTATGACATATTGGAACCTCAAAGAGTGATTGTCTCGAACTCAATATTGGGACATGATGCGCCTTGCTTATGTCCTTCACATCAAAGTTAAATGACAATTGTTTAGTGGTGTTGATAATCTCCTTGTCATTTTTGGCTATTAGGATCTCATTGTTCAACAATGTTGAGATCATAACTGTTCTCCTTGTCAGGAAATGTCATTTGAACAACCATACAGTCAAGTTCCAGAGTCTAACTCACTACAATGGCAAACTATGAGGCGAATTGATACCATTCTTACCATTGTGAAGAATGTTTCATTTTAGTCCACAAAATCCATTATGTCAAACAATTCACAACTTATTGAGCCTTATGCTTATATATAGTCCCATCCCTGTTATTTTAATTTTCAAGACAACTTGTTCCTCATGGGTTTTCTACTTGGAGGAAGATTTACGAATTCTCGACTCGCTTATTTCTATAGAACAAATATCCTAGTCCATTGCGGCAATCTAATTGCTAGCAACAAATGATCTTGGTATTTCCTTATATGAATCCCATTCATCCTTATTAATGGGGATGCTTGTCCGAAACTCCTCATAGCAAAGTGTCTCCAAAGAATTCTGACACATGCATTCCCATGAGGCTCAAGAATGAATGGTAGTTCACCTCCATTATTCTCAATGACAATGAAAACACTCCAACTATGATCCTTTAGTGGAGGAATATCCTCACCATTCTTTATTTGAGATCCAACAATCTTATACGTATCTGGTGACATCTAAGACCTTCTGCCTAGGGGCTCCAACTCAACAAAATCCCCATCATGGAATTCAACTTCTCTCACGCCACCCTCTTCAAACTCATAACCTAAAAGCATGCCGATTAGCATCCTCAGGATATCTAGTGAGGGTTTATGCTATGGACGTCCAATTTACCTCATTTTCGGATGGGGTGACAAGATCAATGGACACCTAAAGACTCAAACAACATAGGGTCTCTTAGTGGTTTATAACTCTTTAGGGGGTTTTAGAGTTTAAGGAACCTTATTCTGGTGCACATAGTAGTCCGTATAGCATCTCTTAAGAGCTCACATAGAGACTTGCTTATGTATTATGGACATCATGATATCTAGTAGGGTATGGTTCCTTATCTTTGTAACACCATATTGCTGCATAGTACATAACTTCATTCCTGCTGATGAATCCCATGATCCTGAGAGAATTGTCCCTTACGATTCAAATATGTTCTTACTTCCCTTGTCAATTCTAAGAATTATAATTCTCTTCCAGAACTAATTCAACGTGCAACTCAATTCTATTAAGTAATACGTTGCCTCAGATTCAAGCAAAACTAAGTATAGATATTGATGGCATAAGTATTCATACTGGGATTTATAGCTGGGCCTTCACATCCAAGAGACCTTGTAGGTAAAGATAATATCTAATGCTCTTCAAATATTTGTACCTTAGAAGAGGGGCAATCTAGTGGATATTTCCATTGAACAAGGTATCGGCTTGGGCAGGTTCACTTTCACTTTAAACAAGCCCGCTGGGACAAGTAATCACACATTTCTAAACTCTATCGCCTTAAAAAATAAAAAAAAGAACGTTATATTGAAAAGGGTCTTGGACACTAAGAGTGGACATGGTCCAACATGAACAAAACAATGATCCAAATGATCCCATAACGACCACATCCTTAGCAATATTGTTTCATATTAAGTGCTTATGCCTTCCATTGGAACATGGGAAGTTGAATGGACCCATCAACCTCCCTTGCTATGTATTCTTCAACCTCCCTTGCTATGTATTCTGATACTCCAAATGCACAATCTAACTAATGGAAATTGAATGAGCATCCAACACCCAGTGCATCCACTAACATACAATGACATAAATAGTTTGTGCCACCTTTAGCTTCATGCATTCACAAGCAAGTGGCTAGTCTATTCTGCAATCGTTATAGGAAGGATAGTGTTTTCCATCGGAATGCTTCAATATTCTTGCCTATATTTTCCCTTGGCATCCTTGACCTCCATTTCTTCTTTCCTCTTGGAAATGTTGCCCTCAAGCCTGCTCTTAGGTTTGTCACCACCCTTGGGCCTCCCAATTTTGCAAGCATAATGACACTGCTTTCACTTCACGGAGAGGCACCCTGCTCCTAACTCTAGATGTTGAGATTAGTGTTACTCTAAGTATAAAATTATCAATTTCTCCATCTAGTTCCTAGGAATGAGGAGGTGACTAGAGTACAATTACTATCTATTGCTTATTCACTCAAAAAAATATTAGCCCAACTCATGTCATAGAACACTTTTCTCAAATGCTCCATCATGTAGACAATTGACAACATTTATTCAATGCACACTAAATGCCTACCTCAGTGCTTGCAATCTGGTAGTTGAGGTGCTCGCAAACCAGATCTATAAGGCTTGCCTTTTTGGTCATTGTGCATGCTAATCAATATAGATATGAGTGCACAACGATAGATGATGATCCATGTTTTATAAGTCATAATCTCATGACTAGCTTGGCTATGTACGCTTCCCTTCCTCAGGAGGGGTCCATGCTGACAGTGAGGCTCTCTAATATTGCTTCCTAATCAAGTACGTAATGGACAACGCATATCAAAATTCCTACTATCTAGCATTTCCCCTCTAAGGATATTAGCGATTACATCCTTTTAATGTATGTAATGGACAAACACATATCAAAATTCCTACTATCTAGTATTTCCCCTCTAAGGATGTCAGTGAGTACATCCTTTTAATGTACCGACAATTTAGGTTCGTGAATATAAATGGGAAATCATAATACATTATATCAGCGTTTTAAAAAACGCCGAGTCGAACCGGACTCGCCCGGTTCGACTCGGAAAATCGTGAAAAGGGACCAGATCGCCCAAAAAATCGGAAATCGTCCGGTTCTAGAGAGAATCGGACGATTCTGTACAGTGAATCGCCGATTCACTGTACGGAATCGGCGAGTCCGAGCAGTGAATAGGCGATTACGTACGGTTATTTTTTTTTTTTTTTTTTTTTTTTTTTTTTTGTTTTTTTGTTTTTTTGTTTTTTTGTTTTTTTGTTTTTTTGTTTTTTTGTTTTTTTGTTTTTTTGTTTTTTTGTTTTTTTGTTTAATTCCTATTGTATTAGTATTTTT